>JH153748.1:156790-169925 GCA_000226015.1 Mnemiopsis leidyi | reverse complement strand
AGATCCCTTTTGCGCGCGCCACCATGCACTGCACCAACTTAGCAGCCGCGCGCGTTATAGCGTCAAGCGTGCGTAAGCACCTGGTTAGGTGAACGCAGAGCTGCTGCTGCATTGTAGGTTGATGAGGTTATATCCGTCTACTTTGTCTGACTTTGTCCGACCCTCATTCGAAGCGAATAGAGAATAAACTGACAGGAGAATAAAATGACGGGAGGGTGCGCGCTGCTGTACAACCGTCTACTGTTCTAACTGGAGAGCAGCAAGCTGCGAGTTGGGAATCACCTCGACAAAAACTGCAACTGACGGGAGGGTGCGCGCTGCTGCACTGCCTACGCATGACGCAATGCCCGGTAAAAGCACCTGGTCTCCGATCGCTGGTAGTGGTTATACTTATACGTGAATCACTTTGCAGTTTGCATGGCATCCCGTTTTTAAAATTTAAATACAATCATAATATTGATAGAATTAGACATGCGGCAGAAGGCGATGGGCCAGACAATGTCTGGCTGAATATCATGTATCAATAGCGCGTAAAATCCGGGATATAGTCATTAGTTATTAGGTTTTGGTTGTCAACCAACATAACAATGACAGGCTAGTCTGTATTTGTCTCTTTTTTAAATGTCTCTGTCTGTGAGTGTCTCTGTCTGTGACTGGTCTCTGTCTGTGACTGGTTCTGTCATTCTGTTTAACTTTATCTTTATTCTGTTTTGTGTTTCTCTTTTTTATTTGTGACAAATTGAAGAGCATTTCTTAAATTCACTAATGATCAATGTTTTATAAGCTTCAAGTACAATCAACAATAAATTCATTACTCGTGCTAATGTTGGAAACTTCTGCGAAATTATCATTTATATTAGCGAGATGATATCGGTCTAAGGTCTAGCTGTGCGAGTGTTAGCTGTGACATCAGAGTCGTTTATCAACGCGACAAAATTATTGTTAATATCATCAAATTCAAAGTGAATTTTGATCACATTTAATCAAGGATATCTGACCAATAATCTATATTACAAATGTATTGAATTTCCTGTTTTACAGAAATGTCGAAAACACAAATTTCAAACTAAACGAGGCATTCAGTGTAGATAAAATTGTAATTTCTACAAGGATGGTCATTCATGATCATAATTATCTTTCGCTGTGACTGATAGTGATGACTTTAAGTTAAATCAATATAACTGCTGTAATTTTCAGTTGGTTGTGCTAAGAACTAGATGATCATTTGTCATATTTTGATTGCAATTTTGGATATGGACATCCATTATAAATACTAAAACGGTTTTCCAGAAGCATTATTTCATAATTGATATACCAGCGAACGATTTTAGCGATTGATTAGTATGTTAGTAATCACGATTACTTATTCAGCGCAATAAATCGTCAACTTATTAAAACTCCTTTTAGTAGTATAGCGTTCATATTGCCTAGAATTCAAATCTGTAGGGTCTGAAAGAATCTATAATCATTAATTTAATTCCAAACCGTGCGCATTGATTGTTGAACACTGTGGTTCCAATCATTAGTCTCAACACATATTGACTCTTGAAATAATGAGATAACGCTTAATTTGAAATTCTATCAGTCATAAATTCTTCCAAGTTCTTCTACTAATTCTGGTAGTGGTTCGCAATTATCACTTATACACATAAACATTAAACATGAAATTCAAGTGCTCACTGTACGAGAAAAATGAAATATCAATAAGATAGTGAAACTGAAGACCATTAAATCAATACATTATGCGAGGGTTTGAACTTAGACCACTTTTGAAGTTTTGACAGCAAAAAATATCTAACCAGCATTTAACAAGTAATTTCATCAACATTTGTGGAAATTTTGTCGGATTTTATCTAAAAAACAGCACAGATAGAGGTGGATCTCAAATCGAAGACACATATTTTGAAAACACTGCACAGCAAAGTAACAACCACAGCAAATATTTATTGTCAGTGTGACAGCGACAAAAAACTCCTTCCTTTAACTTTAAACCAGCTCATCCCTTTTATTAACTAAAAATTGGAGCCATCTTGTGGTTTACACCCCTCTGATTCCCGAAAATTTATAGCGAAAACTACTGTTTACAGGAGCAATGACCATTGTAAATTAAAATCAAAAGTAATATCTTATCTGTGACTGATGTGCATGACATCGTGCTAACTGCACCTCAACTAAACATAATATGTACACAATACAATTACACATAAATTTAAATTATATAATTATAATCATATCAATAAGAATAGCCAAAACTGCCACCAACAATGCACCCAAAAACTTTCAAAATCTCATTTGAAACTGTCTTTTCTTAAGTTTACCGGTTAATACCCAGAATCATCATCCACCAAGTGAGAGTTTACAGCATGTCTTGCTCTTTCATAATGCAGGAGTAGCCTTGAGGTGGCTCGTAGTAGAACTTCTCAAAGTTTACGTCAATAATAGCACCGTCGTCCACTGAAATTTTTACAGGAAATTGTAAGTTTTTACAAGAAATTGTAAGTTTTGAAAAGAAATTGTAAGTTTTTACAAGAAATTGTAAGTTTTGACAAGATTGGTTTAAGTTCGTGAGTTTAACCAAAAAATTGATTTTAGTTCGAGGGCCTTAACAAGACATTGATTTAAATTTGTAAGTTTTGACAAATAATTTGGTTTAGTTCGTAAGTTTTGACATAAATTTGTATTCGTTTGGAATAGTGCTAGATAAGGCCGGAAGCGCAATTGGAAGAGCAGTCATGCAGAGGTTTTCGGATCATACCGTACTTGGCACGGTGCCGGTACATGAATTTTCTGAATTGACTATCAGTGGAAATCGTGTCCGTTAAAATATCTGCTCTGTACACATCATGTAGTTTGGACCTTGGTTGATCCTTCAGCCCACCTACAACATAACGCATCCGTTACTAATCAGTACACACCTCTGGGAGTCGAGCTTGCTCGAATTGAGGACCTTAAAAAGGTCCACTCCCCATCCGAAACCAAAAATTAATTTTATTATCAACTGCCATTAATCATCATATTCACATTTCGCCCATTCCTCACGTGACATCACTGAATATTCATCACGTGATGTTAACGATATAACGGATAAAGATAACGGTCACGTCAACATTTAACGTGAACGTTCACGTTAGACTCACCATAGAAGCAGGGGTACACCAAAGTATGTAGATTGGAGGCCACACAACCGTCAGCTAACTTCCCGTTAACGTAAAACTGTAGCTGCACATGGTCAAACGTGACTCCCTGTAAAAAACAGAGATGTTACTGTGAATGTTGTAGACATTGAACAGGCTGTAACATCTTCTACTATATAAAGTCTGAAATTGTTCTGTCTGTAAACAATTTGTTCTGTCTGTAAACAATTTGTTCTGTCTGTAAACAATTCTGTCTGTAAACAATTCTGTCTGTAAACAATTTGTTCTGTCTGTAAACAATTTGTGATTTTTCAAACGGCTATTTGTTGAGATGTTTTGTGTGTATTTTGATCGGATTTGAAGGATAGAATTTCGCGTGTAACGCTATAAATAACCACAATCCGTTAAAAAAGTTCTAGTAAGTTGGGGGGCAGGTTCTAATGACGACACTCTAGGAAGAATAAAATATCATTATATAAAAGAGAAATAATGACGTCAATACTCACTATGATATCTCCCTCAGACGGTACAATGGAAAGAGTGGACATCGGCTCGTTGGCATGCCAACACGTTCCGTCGTGTCTTAGCAACCAGCTGTTGGTACATGATCCAAGCGGAGGCTTGTCTAGACACACGTCACGTGACGCGACTCCAACGCCCCAGATACCTGCAGAAATTCATGTTACATTTTCAGATACCTACGAATTTTCATGTTATATTCTCAGATACCTGCCGATGTTCATATTATATACTGAGGTACCTGCGGTTAAAAACTGACACTGGTTACCCACAGGACACCCTCAGGCTAAATCAAAAGTAGAAGCTATCAACTGAAACTTGAGAGGCCCCAGCTCCGCCGCTCGCCCTGAGACCCTATTTATGTGACCTAGCAACCACAAATATAAATAACAGGCTGTTTCTCTTGCGCTTCTCTCTAGAATTACATTTCGACAAGTTTGGCGTCACTTTTCTTAGCTTTGGGCTAATTTTGAAGGCCCTGTTTGAACGAATTCCATCAGGCGATTACCTTTTGCAATCGACTATTGGCAATATTTTTACAAATTAAAATTATCCTAGAATGTTGATATTCAACTTTATTATTGACCTTTACAAAAACTTGTGATTGCTAGCACTACCTAACATACTGACATACTCACTGACCAATGTTTAAATATGCAGCACAACATGGCCATATCAAGAATCTGTTTCAGCGACATCACCGTATCGGAGATGAATTACCAGTTAAAAAGATGGTTACAAATAAACGTCAACGTGGAGGAAAGGGAGTACGTCGGACACGGTACATATGATCGTACAACTATAGTCTAGATTTGATAGGAGTCACTTACTCGTGATGGAAAACAATGATAACATAGATATATTTAAATACTCTACAGTCTACACCCTTAACTCTATAATTTCAACAATACACGAATCTACACTTAACACTCTATAATGTACACCTTACACACTCTACACTACACGAATGTACACTTAACATATCGCTACTATGATATAGAAGCGTCTATAAAACCACAGCATACAATCACATTTTATATTACGACAGTTATCGCAACCTAGAGCAAATAATTGAAATCATCGCTGAACTAGTCAACTGAAATCATCGCTCAATCATCGCTCAAGGCAACACCAAGTGCAACTATTTGCAAGTTATAATTTCTGAGTGAAGCGAGAAATGCTATGAGTTCTACCACCTTGCGTGTAAATACCTCAGGCTTTGTTGCGATGAGAAAGTACATTTGGGAAAATGGACCCTTGTCAAACGCAGAAATAGTCATATACGATAGTTTCTTGGAACCAGCCTTCAAGATACGTACTGACAACATGTTTGTAGTAGGTAGAAAGAGGTAAATACAATAATAATTACATCACCTCAGTTTTTATTTACTTACTTAGTATTACTTCATCAACATAAAGCTGGTCTAGCTGGTCTAGCAATACAATTGTTGGTATTAAATGTTGATAATAATTCATATTAGCCGTAAGGGATATATAATATCAGACAAGAGCCACGCTGGTGGCTAGCAGGTTTATCAACATGATCTTTACTGCGTTCTCAAGTCGGCTTAAACCTTCTTGAAACCTTTTCACACACAATGTTCACACAATGTTCACACAATGTAGCAAATAAACACTCTTAATACCATCATACCAACCCAACATCAAGAATGCATGTCATCACATCAGCTATTGAAGTGTACGTACAAGTACGTGTATGTATACACGTACGTGTATGTATACAAGTACGTGTATAATACGTACGTGTACGTGTCATTATTGACAGAGGAACCTTGCAGGTTCCACGTAGATCGGAACGAGATCCAAAGAAGAGACTGGATGTCTAAATTGACTTACTGTGCGAGAATGTTAGCTCAGGAGTTCGTAAACTTCGTACGTTTGGCTTTGCCGGCCATTTCAGCGGGTTTTAGACACTCTGCTATAGGATGGTGACCGTAACACAGAGAAAATGATTGAAGATTATTTGCTATCTCATTTGTCACTCGTCCCATCTAATCAGCCGAGAACAGTTCTATAAAACTTCAATCAAGGCATCTTGAAACTTACACAAGGAATGAGCTAAAAATGAACAGATTGTTTTCTTTGTTAACGTTAAGAAATGAGTTTCTGGAAAATTAAGACATTTTAAGTAACATCAAATGCTATGTCTACTTTGATGCGTTCACGACCTGGATTCCGGCCCAGAATACGGCCGAGATTTGGGTTTTCCCTGGCCCCAAAGCGCCGGCCCGGCCGTTTTTTGTCAAATTTACCGGGATTTTTCGTTATTTCCGAAATAAGATGAAAAATCCCGGCATATTTTGCTTAGTCGAGGCCCCGGGAACATTTCAAAATCCCGATTAATCCACGGTCGATCCCTAAAATAACCGTAATATTAGACCCACCAATTACCTCCCTTTATATACTTGTATGAATCACAGTGTTGAACCAATTTTCGAATACAGTTTTTTAGCACTCGGTCTTGCGAATAAGTAGGAAAGGTTCATTCATACATTACGTAAGGGAAACAAAGAATCCTTGCTGATCTGTTATATAAAAGCATTTGTTTTCGCTTTTTGCTTCTGGCATTCAATTTCACACCCTTTTGAGGAATGAAGGCCAAGGAAATATTGATAATTTAATAAGTAAATTTACCAGCGTTGGATAACATGTTCTCATGTTCTTATTATTCCGAGAGAAACTTTGGTTTCACTTTCAGTCGCATTTCGTAAGGCCTTCCCTTTGAAAGTTTCAGTACATTTTTTTTGCAATCCTTTCGGCATTTGAGATTCACTTTTACTCGCTTCAGTGACCCTTCTCGAAGTTTCTAACCGTGTGTAACAGCACATTCTAATACACAGCGTTTTAAAATTTCAGTATCTTGAAAAAACCTCTGAAATACAGTAAGTGTAACCTAATAAACAATAAAAGAACCTAATAAACCTATTAAACAATAAAGAAACCTAAAGGTCGTAAACGAAGGTTGATGTCCCAACATTACTACACAAACAACTTGAAGGATCGCCTCCCTCTAGAAGCGGAGAAAAGTTGGCAAGGAAACCTAAGTGTTTCCCTTCTTCCATTTTTCGAGTACACGGACGAGTATGCTGATATTTGCATTGTTGTTGGCGGGGAAAAAATTTTCTGCCACCGACTGATTCTGTCATTGAACAGTACCATAATGAAACAATGTGAACCGTGGAAGGATTCCGATCAAAACGAAGTTTACTCGATAACCTTGATATCGGAATTTGAGGAGTATCCTCAAATTTTGAGGAAAATTATAAGGAGCTTCTACTGTGGAGAAATATCCCTCAGCTACGAAAACATAAAAGTGGTGTATAAGTTTGCTAAGTGCTATCAGGTAAAGTGGCTGACAAGCTATGCTCAATCCATGTTTGGAGAGATCTTGGAGGCGGAAAATTTTGTGGATCTGTTTGCGTTTGCGGAAAAGTTCGGAAAACAGAACAACAAGTTAATCCTTGTTTGTTTAGGCCACCTTGATTCACAACTTCTAAAGAAATTGTATCTGCTTGAATCAGTTCGAAGCGTTTTTCAATTCAATTTCTACTGTTTAAAGTCGATCACATCAAGCGACAAAACTCTGCTATCGCCCATCGAAATATTCCGATTGATTACTAATTGGGCAGAGTTCGAATTGGAAAACCGAAGGTGCCACGTAGAAATACTGCTCTTTGACATCAAATATCATAGAATCGCAAAAAGTGACCTAGTGGATTTTGTTTATCCTTGGGTTATGCATACGAAAGGCATAGAAGATACGTTACGAACATCCCTTATGAAGCTCATAACAAAGAGGATATACGAGTCGGGTCAGAGGGAAGATTTCTTCCAAAAGGGAAACCTTGTTTCGGATATAACGACCATGAAAGTTGACAAACTTTTGGGAGACATTATAAAGGAGATGGAAACAAAGGTTACTAGCGGCGACTATTATCCCCTTCCCAAAAGTACTGTATCAGCAGAAGAAGTTTACTTTGTATTAAAGTTGAGATATCCGACAGCGAACCCTTATGTAAAACGGTGCATCATTGAGTACATTAACGACAACAAGATCATCGATAATTCTATAGTGACAGACTTTATAAAGTTGTATGAGGAAAATAGGGAGGACGATTTAAGGTACATTCTCTTGAAGTTTCTGAACGGCAAATCGTCTATTTCAGCGTTGACGAGTGTTCAGTGGGAAGTCTTCCCGTTCGAAGTCGTGCATGATTTTCTCAAGGACGTTGCTTTAGAGGAAAGAGAGTACGTGAAGGTAGAGTGCATAATGCGATGGTCAGGAGGGGTCCATTTTGAAGAGGAGAAGTTGGACAAACTGTTGTCTACTCTGGTTTGCTACTACCGCCTTCCAGAGGAGTACACTAGCTTTGTCCTGAGGCCGTATTTAAAGAAGATTTTACCAAACTACAACTTGAGTCTTGTATGTGGAGTCCACCAGGCAGACAGTATGGATCATTGTGAGGAAACAACAATTCAGTGTGTCGTGAAGCCACTTTCTAAGGAGTTTTCCCTGCTTTTGGACGCAGTCCAGCAACTACAAGAATGTAAGAAGTGGCTTCAGCTGAAGATCAACGCCAGCAGCCCTCTCCAACTACTGACTAAACCAAAAACAGTTAATGTTGACAGCGATGATTACGTTATGTTTGGCGAAGAAAATGAGCTCTACGAAAACTGTTGCTCGGACTACCTGCTGTTTGACCTGAAGGAACCACTAAACTCTTATCCCATACACTCGGATGTAAGTCCCAGTTTAGCGGAGCTGAGAGAATTGTTTGCCACACACAAAAATCTACACATTCTTGTAATGTGGATACCCAATGACGCGAAAGAAGGAGGAGAAACCCGAGCACCACCATTGCCGGAGCGACTTTCAGTACCGCCCTTACCGCCGCGAAGGATCACTGCATAGGACCACCAGTAGTGTCACTTTTACATCCGTAGAAAATCTAGGAATTTTCTGTTTGCAGCTTGCAGCTTGCTCTGAAGGCACCCTAATACAACACACTGGATGAGGACTTGTTTATTGTTATAACATGCCAGCTGATACTCAATAAATTTGAAATTGCATGTAAATTATCTTATATCTCCGTAAATCTATATTGATCATTGCTGTAATCGATTAAATTGTTATTTTTATATGAATGTAAATCATTTTATATCCCAATAGATTTCTATTGATCATTGCTGTAATTCGATTAAATTGTAAAGTTATCTAACAATGCCAGATTTCCTAATTCCGATTGGTACACGTCAGCATTCACTTGCTGCTTGAACTAGAAATAGTTTTCCTGCGAATGAATCATTATCAGGATGTCAATTTACGGCATGTATTGTTAACGTGAGCCTAGAATAGAAACGGATTTCTGTTTAGATTTATAATGAATTTTCAATCTCTTTATTATGTTACAATTGCGCATTACAACTGGAATTGATACGACCTCTAACAAATTCTATTTGAAACTCTTGAATTTCCATTTTGATGAAAGATAAAATGCTGTGCGCGCGCATATTAACAATCGCAACACTTTCGCGCCATACAAATAAGACCATTTAACCGCGACTGCAAAAAATACTTCTCAGTAATCATGTTCTTCGAAATGGTTGTAAACTTCATTGTCAATGTCGCACCCCAAAATTCATACTAAGATATAACTTCATTTTCTATCATCATGGAATATGAGCCGTAAAAATAAGTCAAATTCCACAGGATAACCGAGCTTGCTGCTTGATACGATATCAAGTGAAATAGTGACAGATTGAAAATGAATGATATTTAGCATCGATGGAAATTTTCTCCTTTAAACAACTTAACCAATAAAAAATTTTAGATGATACCAGGGCTTCATCCTTATAGCTGCATTAAAGTGTTATAATCTATGATAAGATAAACAGACAGTTACAGCGAATCAGATTTTTCTGAAGTTCAACTTATCTCAATTTAAAGCACTCCATGTAAAGTGTGGCTTGAGGAGGCCCAGGTACAGATACAACCCGTTTATGGGCTCTTATAAGACAACGCCAGCCTCCCTCCTATTAATCCTAGAAATACATGCCCAAATATGGGATAATTACCGTGTACACTTCTGCGTACCTTTCGTTTCGTGGATGTGGTCGTGATGGGAGGTTGAAACCAATGAAACAGTGGAAATGTAAAAATTATGTGATTATCGCAAGTTGCGAGCTCTAATTGATTCTTCAGGAGAGATATGAATAATATTCTGCTGAGCACCGTTAGTTAACAAATTAAGGAATTTTGTGGAGCTGTCAGTTGACGGTATACCACGTGTTATAGACCACGTGAAAATGTGCATAGTTTAGAGGAATGATCAGCCGATCTTAATACACAGTACACACCATTAAATGGAATATCGTTTTAACCTAATCCCACGCGACTGCGGTGAGATAATCCCGCCAATAAAATCTACCGGAATAAAAACGGTCCAAATGCCGCCCGGTTACCAGGCAATTTTAGCGAACTTCTACTCCAAACCAGGTACAACATCAAGCCAACTGACGTGCTCATTGGTCAGTGATTCCCACCGAAAGATCTCCACTGTGATTGGTTCTCCGATCCAACCCTGCCGGCTGATTGGTGGATGTGTGTCACGTGCTCTGGTAATGACAGATAAACGCTTATTTCCTAGGTACCCACGTGTGGTCAACTAGTCCAAACAGCTTAGCAAGTAAATATTAGTGAGTCGACACGTACTTTAACGTGCATTTTAAGTACTTTAACGTGCATTTAAAGTACTTAAACGTGCATTTAAAGTACTTTAACGTGCATTTAAAGTACTTTAACGTGCATTTAAAGTACTTTAACGTGCATTTAAAGTACTTTAACGTGCATTTAAAGTACTGTTAAAGTACTGTTAAAATGTAAGTACTATTAACTGTGCTTCAAATTTTGCAGTTACACAGTGCATACAGTTACACAGTGCATACAGTTACACTGTATTCAATTCCACCTTGTACAGTGTACACTGTTGTACACAGTACACAGTACGACTACAGCTGTACACAGAACCATATACATTGTACACAAGTAAGGTTACACAATACACACTACACCGTACTGAACTGTCTGTACAGTTTATATCTGCATATTTATGAGGGTGTACAAAGGGTTTAGCCGGGAAAGAGGACCAACTAATCTTAACACAATATCCAATCGTCATTGCTTATTGCTTACGATCACCATAGGGTCCACCTTTGTTTCCAAATGATGATGTGACTGAGATTTATGAGGGTGTATTATCGAACGCCAAATTGTCATGATAGAGCCTAATTAGACTAGATTGCTAATTAGACTAGATTGCTAATAAGACCAAATTGCTAATAAGACCAGACTGGCTATTATACCAGACTGTTAATTATACCAGAAAGCTAATTAGCCCAGACTGCTAATTACTTAATTAAATTAGATTGCTTATAAGATCAGGTCACAGTTACATTAACTAGTACAATTACAATACATGATTGTACATTGTACAACAATCTGGAACTGCTAATAACGACACTTAATTAACTAATGTCACAGTAGGATAGTACACGCCAGCTATTCCCCAGGGTATAGGCTATTTAGTTGTTCCATATGTTTCTGTCACGGTAACCTTGTGTCTCGTGAATTACAAAGAAGTTTAAAGGTGAACTTTGTATTAATATTGAGGACATAGCATTGGAAGTTTTGAGAACAAGCATGATCAATAATGAAACCATAGATGGAAATCTTTAAATGTTAAATGTTTAAGCTGTTTGCGAAGAGTGAAAGAAGTGCACTACATATTAAACTATAAGCACCAGATATTATCATTTACCTTGTATCCGCATGTAAAGTTTGGGTTTTGCAAAGGAATGAAATAGTGAGCATTCTTAAATCCTTATGACTGGCCTGAGCATAAAACTTATATTCCTATACTTGTATAAAGCATTCACAGCATTTAAGAATTAGGCACAGTATAAAGCATTCACAGCATTTAAGAATTAGGCACAGTCTATCTTCAAAAGCAAGTCACCATGGACTAGGCATAATTAGAACTAGGCATAATTAGAACCACGTGTTCGGAAGAGTATTTCAGACGAAGATTAGATTTTAAGAAGAAATCGCATGTTAAATTTCGCATTTCAAACTTGAAGGATTATAATGTTGGATCAGCTTCAGTTACGACATTGTGACATTGACTAAAAGACATTTATACAACACAATAAAGATACAGTCTGGAAGTGGTCCCCCACCCTCAGAATAGATGATATTTTGACGGGGTGCTTAATGAGTCAGCTAATTATTTCAGCTCGACCAAGCATGCTACATCATCTTGACATATTTTCATTAAACAAGGTCTGACTATTATAGAATACCACAAATATTTGTGCTTCAGCAAATTCCGGAAAATCTCGCAATTCTTCCACACCAACAGCAGTTCAGAAATGTTCAAGAAGAAGTGAGAATTACGAGAAATTTGTCATTAAACTGAGTGTTGCATTGAGGATGGTTCTTAGCTGGTGTATTTTATAGTCATTCAGAATCACTAAATTTCCATTGACACAAAGTTAAAATGCCGAATATCACAATTCCGCACAACGCAGGATAACAGAATTCTTATTAATAACGTAAGTAAACACTTTATAGTCTGATAAAGTTGTTAAGGGTACCGCGTATTTATATTTTTAGAAACAATTGTTTTAATAAAGTTTCCCGCTTAAGCAACGCCTATCTAGAGATTTTTATCCGGTTGTCAACAGTTCGCAATTTGCAACTCTCTGTTTGTTGCCGTCGCCCATCTTTATTTTGCCATTTTGGTCCAAGTTCACACTTCATTAATATTAATAACCACTTGTCTTACTGACTAATTGTAAGCTAATTAATTAATTATTTTTTAGAAATCATTAAAACACTAATACAAAAATAAGGGAAGATCAAAGTGGATTACTGAAAGTTTACTGGCCAAAGTACACCTAGTAAAGCTTTAGATTGTAATAGTTTGTAAAATTCCAAGTAGACAGACATAACGACACACACTGATAAACAGACATACAAGAAATGTTAAACGGACCTGAGTTACTGTTAAATTTTCTAACAATCTTATTCAACTACAAAAATACCTGTCTCGACTTTGGCTCAGGTAAAAACAATGCAAATCTCCCATTGGTGGATAAGTTGACTAACATAGACAATTTTGCGACTTTGCGAGTTCAAAGTTGCGAACACTTGTACTGTTAAAGAGTGTTTAAGATAAAGACGATAAAAATATCCCGGCCCACCTCTAAATCTCTATACGTTACCCTGACTCTACCCCTCCTCTAAATCTCTAAACGTTCCCCTGACTCTACCCCTCCTCTAAATCTCTATACGTTCCCCTGACTCTACCCCTCCTCTAAATCTCTATACGTTCCCCTGACTCTACCCCTCCTCTAAATCTCTATACGTTCCCCTGACTCTACCCCTCCTCTAAATCTCTATA
>JH153748.1:108858-131264 GCA_000226015.1 Mnemiopsis leidyi | reverse complement strand
TACAGATTTATACATCTTGGTACAGATTTAAACATCCTGGTACAGATTTATACATCTTGGTACAGATTTATATATCTTGGTACAGATTTAAACATCTTGGTACAGATTTATACATCTTGGTACAGATTTAAACATCCTGGTACAGATTTATACATCTTGGTACAGATTTAAACATCTTGGTACAGATTTAAACATCTTGGTACTGATTTATACATCTTGGTACAGATTTAAACATATTGGTACAGATTTATACATCTTGGTACAGATTTATACATCCTGGTACAGAGTTTTACATCTTGGCACAGATTTATACAGATTTATACATCTTGGTACAGATTTAAACATCTTGGTACAGATTTATACATCTTGGTACAGATTTAAACATCTTGGTACAGATTTTTACATCTTGGTACAGATTTATACATCTTGGTACAGATTTATACATCTTGGTACAGATTTAAACTCAGTGTCAGCAGTGGACCGAATTACAATGTTTGGATTACATCTTGACGACTACATCATCTATATAAGAGGTATCACAGTATCATTATCATAAACCATGTATACATTGGCATTCTAAGTTGCCCCTTATCATTGTAAAGGTGTAACATATTTTTAGATTTAGAGTAGCAGTAATTTTGTATTTATTTTCTTAATTACAGAGATTCGGGACATTCCCATATTTCGATTTAGAGGCTCATTAATCTAACCAATCCCTTTATGTAGCTACAGATGACATAGTTTCGAAGTATACACTACATATATTGCGTGTTTCACTGTCTAGCCAAACAAACTAATATATTGACATTAAACAGTCATTAGACTTGCAGCCTCACAAGGGTCTAAATTTGCACTGAAACATTTATGTGGGTTTGATAATGATTATTGTTAAGATATTATTATTATTATACTTCTTCAGTTTACTAGTCAGGGAAACACAAACATACTGAGTAGGGGGGGGCGGCTACAGACTTCCTCTTAGCTCTCTTCATATTTGCTGCCAGGATTACATAACTCTGACATTCAACATAGTTTAACATTTCCAATCAAAACGATGCAAGCTCAGTATTCCGCAATCTCAGATGCTCTACAACTAGAATATAATGATATCCTGTACCTAATTTCCAAACCTAATTTAACGCCTCAGCCCAACAGAAAATACTGAATTATATTTCACCCCTAAAAACCTCCCCAGCTTGAATTTTCACGTTTTGTCCGTTTCCATCATGTAAACAGTGGCAATAAGAACTTAGCTAGTGCAGCACAGAAACATGATATCGTAAAGCTTAACATTTTAGGCACTTTTTATTGTTGAGTCGTAACGCACTCTCATGATGAACCACTTTATATTTAAGCAGTTAAGGAGTTTGATGTGCTGTATAAATAATAAATGGATATATCATGTCCATTGTATAGATGTTGCTGTTATCGATCGAAAGCCCTGTTTTTCTATTTCGTTAATTTTGCTTTGTCTATCTGCACGTACATAACCATTACTCATTAAATGAACTAATTAAATGAACTTAGAACTATCTTAAACGGTATAATTATATAGATTATAGATAAGCCGCAAAAATGTCTTATAACTTGGGCCTCAATCAAGGGGAGGTATCCGATTATGCAATCTTTTGACCCGTAATAAACCTATTTGATGTCACTTGTTCCCGTCGTATCTAGGTTTCCATTAGTCAAATTCCACCGAAAAACAAGAATTGCGGCCGCTTTCATTGTATCAGGCGACCACTTACTTTCCAGTATCAATTATCATGTCCTTGCTTATTGTTATTCAAATTCGCGGAATAAGGAATCGAAATACGCAACCGCTAACCAGACGTAATTTCGGCCAATCTTCATAGTTCTGGCTCTGCACGTGTAAATACAGACACGCGAATTAATGCAGCCGTTTGATGCATGATATTTTATTTCATGCTGCATGCGCAAAGTTTGAACGATATCGCTCGTTCTTTTCGTTGTTTTATTTCAAATATCTTAATTGTGCACGTGCACAAAACGTATCAAAACAATCTTGCCATTTGGGCCCGAAGGTCCCAAATGGCAAGATACGGGAAAAAATATTCTAAATCCGCCTTTCCACATGATTCACACAGATGGTTCTAAACCTGCGTCTCTACCTGACCCGGCCTCTCTGGAAAACACGGAGCAAACTTCTTATACTCCTACCAACACTGCTGTACCTGATCTACATCAGCACCCAACCCACCTACAACAACACCTCTACCTCCCACTACCAGTTTACCGGACACCGCATACGTTTGTTCGAGGGTAGGTGCGTGGATGCTCCAGACGCGCAGCATCTTGTAGTGACTTTTTGTGACCCGGATCTTACCCAGAGCTTTAGTTTGAGAGGAGATAACAAACTCGTGTATGACAGGACTGGTCAGTGTGTCGGGAATAGGGAGTTTCGGAACAACACTCAGCTAAGCTTGATTAACTGTGGAAACGTTGAGGAAAGTGTCAGCAGCTTTTTATTTTAACGGCACTTTTTTGATTACTAAAAACAATAACGACTATTTCTGCATGACACCAAAGTCAGACAATAACAACGCAAGTCCATGTCTGAACGATCCAGTTGTCATGACAACGTGTTCGGACAAAGCATCTCAAATAAACCTGCTGGAGGAAGCTCACTTCCAACAGGACAGACGGTCTTTATCAAACCTGCACAGACCTTTAGAGGATAAAACTTGCGATTTTAAAGCATGTGGGATGAACAAAATGGCACCACCGATACAGTTGCTGCCAGCAGATCACGTGACACACTGCAGTAAACACTGGGAGTGTGTAACTTTGGCTGTTAAAACTACACGTAGACCGCAGCTCATCATCCGTCTCGCTCAGTCGATCAGGGACAGTTTTGGATATGATCTCCCTATCGCATGTTATGATGATGGACCGGCTAAATATTCAATTAATATCATGAATAAAATAGCAGAGTTTCCTCTGCTGAATTACGTGATCGGAGAGGATAATGATTATGGGATTTCAGAGGGAAGAAACAGAGCGTTGTCACTAGTGCGGACCAAGTATTTCCTACTTCTAGATGATGATGTGGTAATGTTGAATAGTACCGACCTAAAGACAATGGTGGACATCCTTGACACAACTGATACAGCGGTGGTGGGAGGAAGTCTGCGGGGGCGACAAAACATAGCTGGCTTGCTCAAGTTCGGCTATTTTAACGGGACCAAGAGAAAACTTGGCCTGTTTCCAGGCACGTGCGACAAACTCAACCGGACAGTTCCAAACTTTCCGTCTTGTTTTCAGTGTGATCTGAACCTGAACCTCTTCATGGGTAAAACAGACCTGATCAGAGCGACTGGGGGTTGGGATCCGGAACTGAAAATTCTAGAACACAAGGATATCTTTATAAGGATCAAGGCTGCTGGGTTAAAGTTGGCTCTATGCAAGAACGTGCTGCTAGACCACGTCCCTCCCCGGTATAAGGGCGAACACGGAGAAGAGAACGAGGAGCTGAAGGGGGAACCTGGCTATGTAGAGAAGAGAAGGAGATCGTTTGCTCCGTACAGAGAGCTACTGCCAAACAGGTACAATGTCCAGAGTATATTCACAAGGGGGGAGGTTGATGTGGACAGAGAGGGGAATGTTTTGTATTTTTATAAGACTGACAGTGGTCATTGTTAAACTATAAGTAGACTGCAGGTCGAATTATTTTCTAGCACTCCAATATGAGGGCGACCTATAGAGAATGGTATTTCTGGGGTGGAAGCTCAAGTTTTCAAACCCTTTGTCTCTTAATTCTCCTACCTTTGTTCTATAGGTCAATCTATGTCCATTAGACCATGTGAGAGTATTTGTCTCCCGAGAATTAAAGCAGGCCCAATAAATTGTGAGACATAAGCTTTGAAATCTTCGAAAATTTGCGACTCCTCCCCACAAATATCGTTCTGTATATGTTTTATAATCACACATGCTTAACTTTTGTGCTACCTGTATCATACAGCAAATAATACTGATTGAATATTGATGTACTGTTAAATTACATGTTCGACATTTAAAGATAGACTTTGATAAATTTGTCAATTAGCTTACTCGTATAATTATGTTATCGACTTCTACCATAAGTTTATAAACGGTTTGATGAAACAGTTAACTTTAAAAATTATTTTATGACTGACCGAATGGGACTGAAAAAATGAAATATGTTCTGAAGAAATTTTACAACCTCCACATCTACTCACATCGGATGTCTCATGTCAGAAACGTGTCTGTTTAAAGGAGTAGTGTCTGCCAGCCTGGCGTTGTATCCATGTGTGTCAAACCCTCGTTTCTTTGCCTCTTCCTCACTCTCACCAGGTGGCAACTGAATTTTAACTCTTGCAATTGGAATTTTTTCTTACTATCTTCACACTATAAACAACATTTTGCACTTCCTAGTTACTGTTTGGGGTTCATAAATCAACTTCAGCGCTAGAGTTATTGAATCGTAATAAAATGCTCAATCAGCTTAAAAAGTAGACAACCAAAGAAAACTCAGATTACCAAAAACACAGATAACTAAAAAACGGACAATTTTTGTGGCAGCAAAATCTACCTTATTCTTTGCCTTAAGTGAAACCTGCCTTTGATGATAAGAATGCATGCAGCAATCTTGAACAATCTACCTGCTTGAGTTGATTTTCCAACTGCTCACGAACTCTTTTGATATCATCAGTTTCCTTCCATGCCACCTGATGTGAAAATGGTTTTTTCAGATAAGAGTCTTATCAGAGCTAAAATGTAGTTCCTTAAAAGCTATCATAACCATGTTTCAACATACAAATGGCAACATAGAATGAAAAAAATTCATATTTACTCACAGGTTGCCAGTCTTCTTTTTCTACTTTAAGAGTTGGCTTGGCATCATCAGTAGGGGGAACATCATTGAAAATTGGTTTGTTGTTGTGATTAGAATATCTGTTCTGAAATAAGAGTTCGATTTTCTGAGTTGGATAAGGGACATAACAAAATGAAGACACAACAAAATTAAGACAAAATTAAGACATAATTTCATTTAAATTGAAGTTAAATTGAACTGATATTAATGAATAGTAGAATAGACTAATATTTTTGAAACCCAATGGTAAAATAACCAACTTTTTAGGAACTTCAGCTGATTTACCTGTGGATTGTTTGAAGTGACTGTCGAGCTTATGAGAACTGTTACAGTCATGAAGGAGGCAAATATAAGGACAAACAATCCAAATTTCACTATAATGTGCCATCTTCTGAGAAAACGAATAAGACTCATCTAGCTCGTCAACTCCAGCTGTATGGCAGTCTCTTTTTCTTAACATTGACTAAAACATCTAGAGAAAGGAAAATGAATATTCTAGCAGAGATTATCTGTGAGTTTAAAGCATTATCATTAGTTTATCAAAATGGTTGAATTTTACACAGTCTTATGAAAATGTAATGTAAATTAGATTTCCCAGTGAAGTAAGTAAGTAATAATTATGATATTACATCATGACACAGTACAATTATATGATATAACAAACTTGATAGCAAAGATCTATAGATGCTGCAGGAGCACCCTACCCAAGAAGAATATAATAATCATATAAGTACTGAAACTCAAAATTCATCAATCAAATTACCTTACATAGTATCATTATAGTGGATTTATTAATGACCAGGGAAAATTTGGTCTGAGAAATATGGTGTATTGCTCAAACATATAACTTTATTCCAGTCATAATTATCCAGAGTAAGGTAGATAACACAGAACTTGCTTACCATATGGTGGGTTAATTAATGACCAGGAAAACTATATTCTCAAAACCGGTCATTCATCCTGGCTGTGATAGTCCTACAACTGCCACAGCCAATCATCCATCAAAGTAATAAAATGCGCAAACTACTTAAGAACTGAATGATCTTGGCAGGTCCAACAAATTCTTACTTCAATGATTATCTGCCCTACAAAGGACATGAAGGGAATGGGGCAGTCTAAAAGGGCTGTGAGAATAGACTGCGATGAACTGAAGCTGAACTGGTTAAACTTCTCAAACTGTGAGGAGTCTGCTATGAAGCCCTAAGAAAGAAAGCTATTTCTGAATCTATATTTACTATATATAGACGTATAGATTCAGCATCTCATAAAACTCAACAAGGATATCCCTCCCAGTGGCATTAGGTTGTGGCTGTAGCCAAGATGGCGCCCTGCAGCGGTAAAAAGGCACCCCAAGTGGCGCCCTTGGTATAGATTCAGCCTTGGTACAAGGGCTTACTTGGAGCTATTTGTGAAAATATGGCTGAAAAATCTAAAAAATAGTGCAGTTATTAAACCAAACACTCAATTTTGCTAGTCGCGCAGTTAATCTCACAAAATTGTCCCATATTTTTATGACGATTTGGCCCCCCTTATGACGGCGCTCCCGGCATAGCCAAGGCTGCCTGGCCCAGTGACAGAAAGATGAGATTTTTTTTATCTCATACTTATTTTTAATTCGGACACTCCAACAGCCACATGTTACTCAAGTGTAACGGCCAATTACAGGAGGCCGAATGTACAATTATACATACACGCCAGTGATGGTTAAGGTAGTGTGTACCATACTTTATTGCCCGAGACTTCGCTGCAATGGGCAGCTACTCATTTAACCCTCAATCACGGTTTCCCGATCATTCGGCTGAGTCGACCGAAGAAGGTTGCATAGGCAAATGCCCTTAGCGCAATTCTCTAGGACTGGCGGATATGGGATTTGAACCCCTGACCTCCTGCGTGGGAGCCGAGAAGGAAACCACTACACCACCAGCCCCTTTTTAGGAATGGCATTCCTAGTCAAAATTGAAATAGTTTAAGCACTTTAAGTAAGTTCAAGTAGCCAGAAAAAGCCTAATCAATCCGGTACAAGTGTTATTAAATCTCTGTCGATTTACTCATAGTCAGTCTTGGCTAATTTCTTGGCTACTTTTTTGCTCTAAGAATCGAGCGCTCACTCATATTCCTAGCCATTCTTGACGCGCTTCCTGACGCGCGACATATATTCCTTGAGATTCTTAACTTGGCTACTCCGAGGAATGGACTAGTCCAACAACCAGCCATAGTCGCGCCTAATGGCTGCGCCCAGGATTTGTAATCCAGAGGTTGCGGGTTCAAGACCGGCCAAAGAGCACCTTTTAACGTTTTCATCTCATATTGTTATAGTTTTGCACCTGCCCAAACTACATATAAACTCCTGTACCCTAGGGTATTAGCCAAAACTATGCCTGAATACCTACCGATTTAATGTTCAAGCTATACGAATACAAAATAACCATATTGTGTAACTTTTTAGATTCCTAGCCACTTCTCAAATTTCTGTCACTGGGCTGCCGGGGCATTGTCATGCCGCTAATCCCTCCCACATTTTCTCTTTGCCAGGAAGAGAACAAAACAGTCAAAAGTCCTAACCATATGCCCCCTGTTGTGGGCACCGAGAGTCGAGCTCTTCAGCTCTCATGTCACAACAGTAGCTGTCATCCTAGAACGCTATGAACAGTAGTAATGGATGCTCAACAGTAGTAATGATGCTCAACTAATTTTGCATCCTACAGCACATTAGTTGGTCTCTAATATATATTTAAATTATCAAAGTTATACTGTTTAATAGATAAATGAGTGCTGCAAATGGGACAGTTACACTTTCATTGTGTCGTTCGCGGAGGCAATGAAACGAGCTAAAATAATTGTAGAAATATTTTCCTCATCCTCAGCTACATAGACATTGTCACTCAATAAATGTATTTAATTTGTAGTGTTGAAATAGTTTAAAACTCAGTGCTGCAAATTAAATTTAAAAATATTCATTTTATAAAATAACTAACATACATTTTCTGGTTAATATTTTGCATTTGTAATTGTTACACCAGTACCCGGGCTTTTACAGTTATACTGAATGGGCTCCTGGAAGATTCTAGACCTTCTAACGGAGACTCTCCTCAGTTAATCCTCAATTACGGTTTCCCGATCATTCGCCTGAGATAGGCAAATGCCCTTAGCGCACGCATGCTAGGATTGGCGGATCTGGGAATTGAATCCCCGATCTTCGGGGTAGATACCACTACTGACTACACCACCAACCCATATATGAAACTGATCAAACGAATCAGGAAGCTAGGAAGCAAAAAAAGCTTTAATCCTTGACTATTCAACTGACACAACGAAATATATTTTAATGCATTTATTAAGTTAATAAAAGATATTTGGTCTTATTTTCTTCATGACATCTGCAGGTGCTTAACAGTGGTTTCTCTAAATTAGCCTTAACTGACTGTTTGGGTGCTGACTCCGGTGTTAACGGGCGATGAGCGTTTAGAATTTCTTTGAAATTCGTGAAAGCGCGTAATAGCTCAACGGCGATGCGCGTCTAGAATTTCTTGTCGCCAGGCCAGAAATGCGTGACAGCGCGTGATGGCCGCGACAGTAGGTTATCAACCTACAAGTAATAGCCACGTCAGTCTTGGTTTTCAACATACAACTCTAGCTCTGGTGGCGCGCGCAAAAGGGCTCTGCAGTACTCTGGTTAGAGCAATCTGCACTGCGCGCGGCGTAGCTTAGACACCTGGTTAAGTGAGGTTATATTTGAGCAATTGTCTAAGCAAAGTCATGAGACAATGCTTTTAGTTTAACAAAAGAGGTAGCCCCTTGCAGCCTTGTCAGACGTTGCCTGACCTGCTGCCGCGAAGAAGCAGCCCCCGCGCGCGAAGCGGCAGCTTACCTGGGGACCTCAGGCTAATTGTAGAGAGAGCTAATTGTAGAGAGAGCTAATTGTAGAGAGAGCCGCGCATCGCCCGGTAAAGCGGCAGCCCGCGCGCGAAGCCGCCGCAACGCAAGGCAATAGCAGCCGAAGTCCGCGTTATAAGCAGTTGCAGTAAGCTCCTGCCACCGCGCATGTACAATACGTCTAGAGTGTATAATATAATACGTTTGTAGGCTTACAACCTACCGTCATCGCTTCGCGCGCGTCACACCTGCTCCTCGAGCGAAGCGTAATGACGCTAAGATTCAAAGAATCGTGGACGCGCATCGCCCGTTAAATAATACGTTTAATACCAATGCCTCTAACCGTCTGGCTAATAAGTGATAATCAATTAATTAATGATGATGAGATCGTTCGACTTCGGTCATCGGTTTGATTTTTTCGTCTGTTATACTTATTCGCCTATTTGGTGCCTTAGGATTGAATGATGACAGATGACAAAGCAGACAAATTTTTTAGCTTTATTTTATCTTTAACAAGTTTAAAGAGGTTTCAAAAGGTTTATAGCACATAGTAATTCAATATGTTTTGATTTGAATTAACGAATTGCATTTGTAAAGCAACACGCAATGGCATGTTGCAGTAAGTGCCGGTTAAACTGTAGAACTAAACGTCACAATTAAACTTTCTGAAAGATTTAAGTCTCCAACAAAACTGCGTTAACAATATCAATGTTAAGTTTATTTTACACACTAAAATAAGCTCTTCAAGATTTTTAAGTTTATTCAAGATTAAATAATTTACAAATCTGTCTATGACTATTTGAACTTGAAGTATCATATTCACGTCATATATCACGGGGAGGAATTTGAATTTCTAGGCCAATAAATTTAATCTAAATAACTAGACTTAGAGGAGCCATATCACATATAATTAAACCAACCAAAAGTCAATTTGAGGATAAACCGTTCACTGAACTAAGATAATTTCTGACTCTTCCCCAAAAATCTTACGTTCGCAGAACATCACTATTAATATTAATATTAATATACATATCGTAGCAATATTAGTATTACAGTTATCAAATTAGGTTTAAGGTTCTAATGCAAGAAACAGTACACAATTCATACGCAACATTGTAACATCAATCATCGATGCGGTAATGAAGTTCTACATAACATTTAATTTACATCAATTTCAATATTGTTCTCCTTGAGTCTTTCGATGTTTTTACAATAAGATGCAAAAATTTTGCGATGAAAGTCAAAGGGGTGCGCTATAACTGAAAGGGGTTTCTTCGCACCATTGCATTGATAGATCAGGATAAAAAGTTGTTATCAGGCTGTTTGGGCTCTATGATTAACTGATTTACAACACTGGAAAAACAAAACTTCATCAATCCATTACATCATGGACAAAGCCTCATTGAACTTCTCTCTGTTATAGTAATTACACCGCAAAGTCAAAACCTCCGATTGCTGCAAACACAATTTTCTATGAGTCGATGTCGATTTTTGTCTCATTCTCTCTAGATCCTAAAGACACAAGCCTTCAACCCTTCAGACAATAACATGACAACTTGGATGGTAACCGGTCTGCTGATGCAGAGTAGTGGTCCACCAACTTGTTGATATCGGGAAAACAGGGTCCGTCTTCAATGGCGTACCAAGGAGGGGACCCACCTCGCTGAGTTATCTGGAAATGTTTGACCTGACCCCCGTGGGTCATACTCAACACAAAGTCTCCAGAACTGCTCGCACTTGATCTCACCAGAAAGAGGCCGTCTGTGAGCCCGTGAGCGGCGAGGAGAGAGTTGGCTGCCTCCCGGGGAATGCAGCCGTGAAACCAGGGCTTCTGAAGGTGGGGTGCGGTATTTGGACGGCGTGAGTTGCTGCGAGGCGGCGGCGTTAACGGTGACGTCATCATCATCATGTTGTCGCTGTTGACAGAGATGGTGTCATCGTCATACTGGTTTGTCAGCCAGTGTTGGAGATGTTCTCTTTTACAGGGCACATCCTCAATATACTCATACATCACCTGAAATATGATGGGTTAGAAAGTACACTGACAGAGTGAAACTTCACCTAAGTTATACTACGTCTAAATAGAACGTTAACGCACGCTTAATTGTAAAAGGAAACAAGATCAGAAAAACAAGATGATTAAAGTCTGGAAACCTCCTCACTGGCGCCACTGCCCGAACTGCCGGGGTTACAGTGGCCGGGTCGGGAGTTCAGAGTACCGTTCATGGGGGACGAACCCCCAAATTGACGGGGATGAAGCCCCGGTTGTCCAATTTGTCGGATATCGTTAATACTGACCGCCAAGGGTTGTTCTCTCGGTCCCTCTGAAAATTGAACAATTTGAAATAGTTTAAACTTTTGAAATAGATTCAGTGGTACAATAAAAAATCAAGAGTAAATTTAAGGTTACTATAAAAAGTACAACTAAGAGTCAACCATTTCACTTACCGATAGGAGAATTGTCTCTCATGAGAGTGTCATGCCAGCCCCGAGCAGGAGAGTCTCTACCACGCCCAGACGGGGCTGGGTTGTTGAATCTCTGAGGGGGGAAGTGTAGAGGGATATTGGGAGGCCGCTGTCCTGGAATATCTTGTCGCGGGGGTGGTTGAGGGCTGTTCTCCCGACCAGGCATACCTGGGTGTCCTCCAGGGATCCCGCCCCGCTGAAATATGTCCGGAATGCCATGTTCGCTGGAAGTGTTTACAGTGGTGGCGGTGTTCATTGCGAGGTTCTCCCTGGATCCTCGGTGTCCGTTACGAGAGCTAGCACGGAGGTTGTCACGTGAGATGGTGCGGGGTGGGGGCCGCACAAATCCAGGAGGCTCCTGACTACCGGCGTGACTAGCCACGCTTCCTCCCCGAGCTGAACTACCATGGGAACCTCCACTAGATCCAGAGGTGGTCCTATTTCGGGACGCCATCAGGGAGTCCTTCCTTGAGGGTAGAGCGGGGGTGGTGTAGTTGGCAGCTGGAGGTATGGCTGGTGGAGGAGCTCGCATTGGACCTGGGGGTTGAGGGGGCGGCTGGATAGGTCGGGATGTTGAGGGCGGTTGTCGAGCTGAGGGAGCGGAGTTCGGTTGGAAGGCGGGTGGGGGAGTACTGTTTTGAGAGAAAGCACGAGGAGGAGGGGGAGCCCCACTACTGAACTGCTTAGGAGGGGGCAGGGGAGGTTGGTTGGCGAAGGGAGATTGGGCCGGCAGGACGGGGGACTGCCTGGGAGGTGCTTTACCCGACATAACCTTAGCAAGTTCAGCTGCTCGGTCATGAACAGAGCCCGCTGGGGCAGGTCTCTGATCAGGATTGGCCGGATGAGGCTGGCTGACTACGTCTATCTGAGGACAAGTAAGAGATCTGGGCATGTTGGACATGTTCGGTTTATGGTTTGGTTTCTGAGGAGTGGAGTGTTGGTTTGTAAGACCGGAAGTTGTCTGGGACTTCTTCAAGGTTCGGTTCAACATCGATGTCAGCTCGCTGACGTTGTTTCTCCCGCTACTCTCAGAGGATTGACTTTCTAGGACAGGTTTGTCAACAGGCTTTTGAGGAGCGTTCAGATTCTTTACCATGGCTGCTATCTTGTTCCGACTTGGTGTTGCGTTGATGTCCGGTCTATCAGGTATTGGAGCAGGAACGATAGGTACCTGCTGCTGCCCGCCCAGAACCTCGGGAGGCGGTGGAGGAAGGTCGTCCACAGGATCCGGGAGATTATTAACGGGAGGTGATGTGGGCTGGAAAGTTTGCGGAGGACCAGAAACTGTAGACTTGTGAGTGGTGGAAGGGTTGGGTTTTGTGCTGTGTTTGATACTTCCTCTCTTAATTGTGCCGTTAAGAGATCTAGCCAGTTGAGCTTGAGCATCTGCAAACCCGGCTTTGTTGGGAGTAAACTCTTTGGAGGAGTCCACCGTGGACACTGGGAGGATTGGAGGAGGGT
The DNA here is from genome assembly GCA_000226015.1 of Mnemiopsis leidyi. Classification (NCBI taxonomy): domain Eukaryota; kingdom Metazoa; phylum Ctenophora; class Tentaculata; order Lobata; family Bolinopsidae; genus Mnemiopsis; species Mnemiopsis leidyi. The sequence goes on along the minus strand of JH153748.1, from coordinate 118,609 downwards.
TAACAGGAGGTGGGATTTGTTGAGGTAGAAGAGGTTTGGGAGGTTGATAAAATTGAGGAGGAGGAGGTGGGGTTGCAGATTGATGAGTGCGAGGAAGTTGCGGGGTGGAACTGCGAGAGGAAGCAGGAGACTCCGTTCTGGGTTTAGCTGGAGGTACCGGCAGGTGCATTTTCTTCCTGAGGTCCGGTTTGGGTGAAGGTACTGGCTTGGGAGACGCAGCTGGTTTCTGTAGAACTGCTCTACTTGGTTTGGGACTAGGCGGGGGAGGGGACGGCTTCTTCGATAGATCAGGTTTAGGAGGCACTGCTCCCAGTCTTTGTTGATTCTTTCTTTCTTCCTCCTTCATCATCCTTTCCTTCTCTATTCTCTCCTCTTCAATTTTCTTCTCCTCCTCTTCAATTGCCATTTTCTCTTCCTCTTCTTTTTTGATGGCAGCATCTCGGGCGAGTTTCTTCTGGTTATGAACACGCTCTATTTCTTGAGTTACCTGGACAATAGACACATGTTAGTTCATTGAAGATTGATTTTAAAATAGTTACAGTACAAATATTGTCTTCAATGGCAGATGTCGGATACATTAGTGAGCTAGTCAAATGCAAATTAGAATCTACTCAATAATGATTCAAACATGCAAGTATCAATTACACACAAACCTCGAGTAAGACCACGGCTCTATTTTCAGGAATCTTGTCGCCATGCTTGACAACTCTGAGTGCGTGGTACCACCTCAATATGTCCTCCTCTGTCTCCGCTGCTACACACTTCATGTCCTTCATGCTCACATTACCGGACCCTGGCTGCAAAGGTATAATGTGGTTCAGGTGATTGGATCGAGAGACTAATATTCACCAGAATCTTTTTGTAATAAAAATTAAAATGGTGGTTAAAAGGTCAATTTCAAATGGTTGAAGAACTAAATCGCGATGATTTAAACCTATGAAACATGTAACCGATTCAAATAAATTCAGATTTCGTTGACCAGTGAAAAAGTATATTATCAAAGTAAGATACCTTAAAAGAGATGGCGTGTTCAGTTGGAGACTTGTGGTCGGTCTTTGCATTAACACAGAAATATATTGACATGTCTTGTAGTGTGGTGAAACAGGCCAGATCTTGGGGTGCCTGAAAAAACACAGAAATATATTGACATGTCTTGAAGTATGGTGAAACAGGCCAGATCTTGGGGTGCCTGAAAAAAACAGTGTGCACCATTAGTCTAAAAGTCTAGATTATACTTAAGTTGGACGGAAGTACAGAAAAAAATCCTTGTCCTGGAATAACGGTTATATTCATAACGTGAAAAATAGAGAAAATACATAGTTAACAATTATATAGGTTCTGGATGGAAACGCCAAAAAGATCGGAAGAAGAGCTGAATATTTTTGCAATGCGATATAAGTCTACTTACCCGGCTCTTCCCCTTGGTGGAGTAATAAAGGCCAGAGGAACGCAGGATGAAATATTTCCTCCCCCAGTTGTGTTTCTGGTCCTTGAAGTGGAGGTATCCTTCGACCGGTGGAGCTTTCTCGCTAAAATATTCCTGAAATCAAATGGAAACGTTTCAGTGCTCGTTTAACTCACCCACATGTGTAGGTATTGAAACGATGCGGAACATTACAACTAAACAACATCAAGAAATGTTCTAGAGCAATGAGATACACCAGAACATTCCTTTTAGAACAACGCCGTCATGCGTTATTTTAAGGTTGCGTCCGCGTCAAGGCTAAGCTTGTTATTTCGCAATCGCGATGCAAAATAGAACTCTACTTCCAAATAAAGATAAAACATTAGCAGGCATCTGACTTATTACGTTTAAATAATCATTCATCCCACGTCTTTGTAATTCACAAACAGGCTGCCTATAAAGCCAGTAAAAATAAAAACCCCAAAACACAACCAAATAAGGCAACAATCGAGCTGATACAGTGAGACAGCTGTAGCGAGAACGAGATCAGCGGGGATATTAACACTGACAACGAACCAGACGAACCTCGGTAAGAACCTCCTCTATCTCGTCTCTACTCCGCCCCCTAACCCGGTCCAGAACGTTAGAGGAAAAGAACATCTGAAACATGGTATTGTACCGTAGATTTAAGACAAAACGATTGCGAAGTTCTCGGTTGAACCACGATTTTATAGAAGTAAGAGTCGCGCCAACGTCATAAACTGCCGATGGTTAAGCTGTCAAATAGCGTTTTGAGATTAGGTATACGATTATGCTAGGATCCGTGTTAGCGTCTGAGTTGCTTGAGCTTGACATTAAAGGTTAAGCGAGAAATTGCGGGGGCGACTTGCGCAATGATTGGATGAGCAGAGTCTTTAAATTGAGCATCAACTTTATCGAAGATAGCTTCATATTCTGACGTATGTGGGGCGATAAAAACTTACGATGCGGGTTGTACTCAAGAAACTGGTATCGTCACAGTTTGCGTATTAATCTTAGCTTGACAGGTTTTTAACGGAAAAGTGGCACTTGAACATCTTTCTTTCGAGGTGCTCAACATTAATTTGAAAGTATAAAGTTCACATGTCACCAACAACATCAATATTGACAGAGTCCACTTGACTTGATGGACTGCCGCACGAGCTGCCAAGCATGGGTGGTCACTTTGTTCAAGCGACTAAAACGTGACTTTGCATTGGTGCGACACTTGATATAAGTTATTTGAGTGAAACTTCAGATACTGACACAATTCAAATCACAAATTTTGGTAAGACAAGATTTAAACGATGTGTTTGACTGTAGACAAGCAAATCACAAAGTTGCTACAAATTTACCTCCGGAGTCTCCAAGAACTGCCATTTTTTGTTATTGTTAACGAGACTGAGTCTGTTCTGAGAGTTAGGTCCCCAACTTTTGTACACCTTTATTACTACCTCGTGATCTTCGAGCGTTCTCTCTGAATTGGGAGAGTTATTTGTCATGATGTGTCGGAATTTTTAATGTGGCAGGTTTATTGCAACTTGATGATGCTTTTATCGCGGGTTCTGGGAAATGGATATTATTGGTTTTTTGGGGAGAATTAGAATGAACAAAATAATTGTGCTTTAGGATGAAGGTATGCTGAAAAACAAGCCGTCAAATCCAGGCAACACCTTAAAAATGCATAATGAATATGGTGCGAAGGTCAAAGATTCTAAATTTTTTGAACAGATTGCGAAAATGCCTTCGTTTTTTTCAGCTAAGTTAGTTCTCACGCTTGACACAAAATTGACCTCTTCTTCACTTGAATCACTTAACTAACTGTTGCAGAGTTTTAAAACTTTCAACAATTACCATTGTAATGGATGTCACTGAAGATGACTTTGAAAATGTTTTGACAACCTAAATACTTGTTGTTACTCTTCTCTATGTGTTCTGTCTGTTAGTGGGTTCAAAATACTTGAAATATGGTTTCTGTTGCAATTAGTAATTACTGTTTTTTCACAGATATCACAGATATCACTGGGAACTGTAAATATCCGATTACTAAGGATCCTTATAACTCCTAGAGAACATAACGTGCAGAATCGAGTTCATAAGATTAAATCACACAGCACTTTAGAAGGCTGAAGGTTCGAGCCTTGATTTCCACAATCCACTAAGAGATCCAGGATTGTTTTACGTCATATTCCGGATCTTAACCAGTCCGTGGACAGATCACTTGGATGATTTATGATTGCAGGTTCTAAATCATTACCTCAAGAGTCAAGATCAGCAAAACGAACACGGATTGGATTACCAAGACAAAATCATCAACAAATTAGGTTTAAATCTAGCTCGTTAGAATATGATTGTACGTGCGCGCGAACATACTAAGCACTAAGAGCAAAGGTTACCGTCTACAATATCAGAAAGGACGAGCTATAGCAAACACGCTGTGTATCCGAATTTTGCGAATGCGTGGGAAGAAATGTGATATTCAGACACGAGATAAATTGATTCTAAAATTTACAGACAGACAGTAAAGGCTGTAAACAAGATAATGTGGACAGCTGTCTGATAGACAGCAGATAAGGGGCTAAGAGAATTAAACCTGGAAAACGCCCACGGCCTCCCGCTTTTTGTCAACCAAGGGAAACGGTAATTGAATTATGAATTGTATCAATAGATAGTACATACGAAAATAAAGTTACCTAGTTTTTAGAGAAGTTTTTAATTGTAACAAGAGCCCACAATAGAACCATAAAACCAAAGAAAATGTGAAAGAAGCTATCTTAAATACGGCAGATTACCAAAACAGAAGTGGTAACTATAGTCCCATCTATAGTTCTCGGGCCCAGCAAGACCTTTTTTATTTTGTACACTATCAACTTTTTACCGGCCTTAAAGCGTTTTGTACATCCTGCATTTTTTTCCGTCCGTCGAAGTCGAAAAGTACATTTTTTTCACAGCCCAAAGGCGGAAATTTGTCAACAAAAGAGGCCAAATTACTGCTTCCTAAAGTATTCCCTTCCGCTAAGCGAGTGGATGGTTTTGCCAGCAAATTGCAGATCACCAGTACAGAAGGCTATGCTTGTTTGTCCTAACACAGCGGGACACAATAATCACTGCACGCCATTCCAGCTAGGTAGATATATCAATTTTCACTACACAGCAAAGTTCGCTTACCCATAACCTCACATCGCCGCTTTGGCGGCTTACTCCGGCCGTGCGTCTTTTCTATCAAATATGTTAAACATAATTCCCTTTTTTCTCAAAAAGTTTGAATCATTTCGTATTGCAGCAATAAAATCTTGTATAAACAAATGTGTAGATCTTAAACGAATGTATAAACAAATGTATAAACAAATGTATAAACAAATGTATACACAAATGTATAAACAAATGTATAAACAATTGTATGAACAAATGTATAAACATCCGGCTACCACACCGTCAGTATCTGTACACAAAACCGATAAAACTGCGGACTCACCACATCCATTGTTGACGATGCGTTCCACCAAAGTCCAGTTCCCACAAATGGGCAGGTCGTTTTTTCAGCACCATACACAGACAAAGGTCCCAGGCCGTTTGGGAGCGTTCTACTCGAACTGTCTTTATCATGTTCCCGTCCGCCATGTGTATCTTTATGTTCTCCTGAAGGAATTACAACAATCTAAACAATCTGTTTGTGTATCTTTATGTTCTCCTGAAGGAATTACAACAATGTAAACAATCTGTTTGTGTATCTTTATGTTCTCCTGAAGGAATTACAACAATGTAAACTTTCTGTTTGTGTATCTTTATGTTCTCCTGAAGGAATTACAACAATGTAAACTTTATGTTTGTGTATCTTTATGTTCTCCTGAAGGAATTACAACAATGTAAACAGTCTGTTTGTGTATCTTTATGTTCTTCTGAAGGAATTACAACAATGTAAACTTTATGTTTGTGTATCTGATGTTCTCCTGGAGATACAACAGCAGAGTAAACAACTTGTTTTTGTAACATAGAGTCTATATGCTTTTGGGTAAAGTTCGTCACTATTCAATTGACCAATATGAAGTCGTAAGGAGTTGAGCATGACCAATCAACACTGAGAACCACTGCTCCGATTAGTCGCAACACTACAATCTTGTTCCCGGTATTAGCAGCTCCGAGATATAGCAGCCTTTGTAGAGTAAGAGGAGAGGATAGTGCGTGTTTAGGTGAGAATTTTAATACAACTTATAAGATATAGGGTTATTTAGTAGCATCGCTTTACAGTTATTTGAGAATTTTAGTGGTTCAGAAAGTTTGCTCGATTAATAAAAGCAGAAATAGGCGGGTTTAATATGATGTATTGGCGGACAATATGGTGCAATGAACCGCAGTTAAGCGTTTGAGCAGTGAGCAGTGATGTTATGCCTGATCTCAAAATAACTTGCAGATAAAAACACCGACTTCAACCACTCCCAGGAGACATATAACTTAGTCATATATTATATATTATATAGATTAGTGTGGATTAGTGTGGATTAGTGTGGATTAGTGTTAAAACTTTAAGGGTTGGCAATGGGCTATTATCAGGCATCGCACAAAGTCGGGTGCGGTTATTTAATAAGATAATTGAACTTCTATTGAACACAGCTATGTCGTATTGCTAATTATTATAGAGGAGTGTAATAATAGAGGAGTATGATTCCTTGTCACCCACTACGTTACGAAGATTTATAATAACCACAATTAGCAGAATGAATCTCACTTGAAAACTTTTAAGACTGCCACCAAGTCTCCTATCATGACTACAAATCATTTCGACCATAAACAAGTCCACACCAAAAGCAAGTCCACACCATAAACAAGTCCACACCATAAACAAGTCCACGCCCACAAAAAATTTTATCCACTTACGGAGGGAGAAGGTATAAGTGTGAAGTTCTCCAGAGTGTTCTGACGAGACAAGCTCCGTTTTCTGGGGATAGAGCCCGAACTGTCACGTGACGTCACGCTGTCGCCATGGTTACGGGGCGATGACGTCACAGACTTCTCACGCTCACGCGCTTTCGGACTGCTTTCGATTGAGACCTTTCGTGATGACTCCTTTTCTTCGCTTCTCGATCTGAACATGATAAGTGATTAACTGATTGATAAATTAAGTTTCAATTTCAAGGGCGAGATACAATTGACAGTCATTTATGAAGCAAATGACAGTGCTAAGCTCACAACAGCTAGCTCAGTTTGAAGCAGTATGTATACTGTGTATTTGTTTACTTCAGCAGAGTCACACCGTAGAGAAAAAGTAAACAAAAATTTTACAGAGTAAACACTGCAATAGTTTGTGGGGATTACACTAACTGTATACATTCCAATGCAATTTTATGGGCAGTGATGAGTACAGTGTTCATGGTAAACACTGTCTTGACTCTTGATCATCGAGATCTTCTAGTAAAATCTACAAGTAATCTTCTAGTAAAATCTACAAGTAATCCTAGTGGCAGTTATTCGAATAACATATTCCTATTACAGTCTAGTGCCTATTCTTTAATTTTAGTACATCTTAAACCAATTTTCTCAGCTCAATATTTGAAGAACCCAAATAGCCAAATGTAAACCAATTACAGATCAAAGAAGAGAGAATAAAGTGTGTTACTGAACCTCCAGAAAAGTTTTGTGGTCAATATAGTGATAGAAAGTTTTTGTTAGAAAATTAGTGTTAGAAAGTAAGTGTTAGTTTTAGTACATGACACACGTTTCAGCGTACTAGGTGGAAGTGGCCCTCATTTGCATCTTAACAAAGATTGTTCACGTGATCACGTGATCACGTGATCCCGTCTGTCTTTGAACTTCACACCACTATGCTAAGACATAGGTACACTAATCCCTTGCGTGAGTTTGAGTTTCATAGAATTACAATTTTGGATAAGTGTGAGAAAGATCTCAAGCTAAGATACATATTACATGGAGAGTTTACCTAAAATTTGAAAAGCAGAGTCTTAACACACAAGAGTGGTCTATTCCACTATGTAATTAATTACAAATAACACGCTCCATCGCAACAGTTACTAGCCCGGCTACCGCCTAGTTTAACGATATAATGGGTGGTTAAGTAAGCAGCTCTATTTGTGTGATCAACGTTCCTTTCCGAGGCAGACTACATGTTACAACGTACAGAGAAAATCCTACCTGACTTCTTGATCACTTAATGTCCTGTAAAACAATACGGACACCAGGACCAGCAACTACCTATAATAACCATTATCTTGTGATTCTAGCTCTCTGGCTATCCTTTCCTCTCTCAGTGCCATTTCTTTGTGATAGGTATTCGATTGCAATAGCCTTGTTAAAATAACTTTAGCAGTACCTTAAAGCCTCACGTACTAACACAAATATTAGAACGTCCTATATTTATTATCACAGTACGATTCCTTCCTTTTTCACTGTTCCAGTGTGGCACCGTACTTCGTTTGTGTTTAAATGAAATAAATAAATAAATTCTAGCTTTTATAACACTCTTCAACTGTTAAAGATATCAAATATCAAAAGTATTCATTATTAAGTTATTTAAGCGTGGCCTTAAAAAAACTCAAAAAACAAGGGACCTATTTATCATTAATAATAATTATAATTGTGCAATTTATAACACTGCTTTAAAGTGAAAAACTTATACTCAGCGGTGTAAAACACTAACTAATAGTAATCTAAGTTAATAGGACAGCCCTCAAATGAGAATCACAGTGCCACAGTGGAAAACAATCATACCCTCCACGCAAGCTATGATAAAAGTTTATCTAACTCGTGATCTTGCAATTGAAACAAATACGTTTGCAGATTTCTCTTAAAAATATCAACAGCATCTGATGATGTGAGTGTTGTGGGGAGATTGTTGAAGATTTTAGTACCAATGTAGCTAAAACTTCTACGACTTGATGCTGATATAAATTGTGGAACAATAAGCTTGAGTGTGTGTCCATGGTGTGCATATCGAAACATGTCCTTTAAATATCAGGAGCAAGTCCATTAACAGATTTGTAGGCAAGAAGAGCAACCTTGAAAGCGATTCTCTTCTTGACTTTTAACCAATGTAACTTTTCCAGATCTTCACCAACATGGTCATACTTGTATTTATTGGTGACAGCTTTGGCTGCAGCATTTTGTATCAGCTGTAATTGATTCAGAAGTTGTCCAGAAATACCAAAGTAAATTCCGTTACAGTAATCTAAGCAGGAAACAACTAAGCTATTAACAATTGTCCTCAGCTGAGACCTGGTTAGCAGGAATCTAATTTCGCAGATGTTACGCAAGGTTCTGAAGCATTTTTGCGTTAAGTGAACAACCTGTCCTCTAAATGTTAAGTGGTTGTCCATTTGAACTCCAAGGTTTTTAACACAGTTGACAAATCTCACAGTTGTACCAGCTGTAAGAGGAATTCCTTGGATTTGTATTTGATTAAGGACTTTGTTGGAACCACATACTATGATTTGTGTTTTGCTGTCATTCAGCTGCAGGAAAAAGTGGTTCATCCAGAACTTGATTTGGGTGAAGCATCTAATCAATTCATGAGTTAAGACTTTTACTTGTCCTTCAGCTCTAAATGATTTTAATATCTGGTGATCGTCTGCATATCCAAAAATGTTGAATCCAAACTTTTTTACAAATTTGTAAATTGACCTTATATATATATGTTAAACAAGACAGGTCCAAGAACAGAACCTTGAGGGACACCAAATTTGATGGTTATGCACTCAGAAGTAGTTTTACCTAAACGAATTCTTTGTGATCTTCCCTATAAGAAGCTGCTGAACCATTGAAGAACCTTGCCACGAAGACCGATATCTTTCTCCAGTATTCTCAGCAAAAGATCATGATCAACCGTGTCAAATGCAGCACTCAAGTCTAGTAGCATGATGACAGTTGTTTTGAGAGCCGTTTTAAAACTTTCAAGTTCACCAATGGATCTTACTGAAAAGGGAAGTCTATTCCAGATCTTAATTTGTAGTGTTGAAATAGTTTAATGATGTTTTCTGTAATTATAATCTAAATTATTATATCTTCCACAAGGAAGCTAAGTTTTGAGAGTTTGAAAGTCCTGACAACAACCACTGTCATGATGATTGATGATGTGGGTGAACTTTTGTATTTTCAGATTCTTTTTTAAGTGATAAATACCAACAAGATTCCTGATAATCAACAAGCTTCCTGATTATCAACAAGATTCCTGATTATCAACAATTTGAGTCCTTATTACGCACGCACGCATGCACACACCCACACACACACCCACACACCCACGCACGCACGCACGCACGCACGCACGCACGCACGCACGCACGCACGCACACACACACACACACACACACACACACA
>JH153748.1:86072-108687 GCA_000226015.1 Mnemiopsis leidyi | reverse complement strand
ACACACACACACACACACACACACACAACACACACACACACACACACACACACACACACAACACAACACAACACACACACACACACACACACACACACACACACACAAACACACAAACACACACACACTGACACACACATGTACAGACGCACACACACACACACAGCACGGTATATTAATTAGGGGTAGTTTGAACACTGCTCCACTAAGTACTTAGCGATAGGAGCAGCTAAGTTCACTTTCACTGTGCCGGGCTTAACAATAGCTCATTGTATTGTTGTGGCCAAGTCAGACTTATGAAGAGCAAAATATGTGGAATGTGGAAGCGTGGAGTGTTGCCTGAGGGGAATGAAATAGCTGATCACACCAGATACGTGGAACCTGAAGTAGAAGGAGCGACTCGTGTCAAGTCACGTGGCAGCTGTATCACTCTAATTTCATCAAACATGTGTCAACACATATGCACTCAGCACTGTCACCGACCATTGTCAGGGTTCACCTATTATTAACCGCCTGATTATTCATAGCATGATAAAATGTGCAGATTATAATTAAAGTTTCCTCGGGTCACGTGTCGGGACACGTGACTGCGAAGAGCTTGCTGATTGGTGGAAATGAGGAGAAAGCTGCCTGATATTTCTGGGTGAGCGGTGCACTACTGATAAAGCTATAAAGCTGGTGAATACTTGCCAAGATGAAGATTGTTTGCTAAAAGCAATCACGTATATCGATATGTACTTAGTGATAAGAATTGACTTTGTAATAGAATGTTATGTAATATGTGCGTCAAGATGTGCCGAAACTGCTAAACCACCATTAACTTAATAAGTGTGAGTTCATCGCAAAAAAATTGTCTGTGGCTTCAAAATGGATTGGATGAGTTTCAATTTCAAAATGAACAAATGAACATGTATTGCGTCCAAGACATTTTAAATCAATAAACCATGTATAAACCAACACCAACAGTGCAGGACGGCATACCAATCACATGGATTTCAGTCCTCTCGCATTAACCTGGCCATTAAGATGAAATCCAACACTTTACTTCTCTAGTTCTGACATTTGTTTGTGCACTTTGTGGAGGTGATCCTCATAAAAACGAAAAAGTGAAAGACAAGATACTTCCAGGACTCTCAGGACTCCAAGACTTTCAGGACAGTCCTACTTCTACAACATTCTGAAATGAGGAACCTCAGTCTAAAACTTCTCGTCCTACTGTTAGCGCTCCTTACTGTTCTCTACGTCACCCTTATCAGCAGCGAACATTGGGATAAGGTAGACATGACAGACCTGAACTCGGACCCCGAACTCGAAACACAAACTCGAAAATTCGAGAAGAAACCGGCGCCTATCAGTCCTGTTTGGGAGGAGATAAACGCGATAAAAGTTCCGAGATCTCCTGAACACGTGTCTAGTCATGTGACTGTTGGGAAGAAGAAGTTGTTTGTGCTGATTGTAGCTGGGTTTAGGACCGGGAGCACCCTGTTGGGACAGTTTTTCAACCAGAACGACAAAATTTTCTACATATTTGAGCCGCTACACCAGGTTAGTATGCTGCCATTGCTACATTCTCAGCAATTTCCTATTATAATTTCAACAAATCAGTTGAGAGAAATAGCCGCACCGAGATTTGACTCCATAAATAGGTCTGATCACATCTTGAGCGAGGGTATAAGCAATCCAGGAACAATTTTGCGTGAATTATGTGCATGACTGACTGTTAAGATTATGAAAATAATTTAGAGAAACTCTCCGTAGAAAATAACCCCCTCTCTCTCACTTTTCCAGAATATTTTATGGGGACACAGACCGGAGATTCCCGGTTCCACCTCCTCCACCCCCCTCCCCGATCTCCAACTCCTCTACCTCCACCACCTCCTCGACTCCTGCTCTATCTTCTCCTACACCGAGTTCCGGAGACAGATGTCCAAAGTTAGTTGCGGTACGGAGGAGGAAAACCAAGCCAGATACGGCAGTAGAGAGTGCGGTGAGCTTCCACCCAACTTCATGTCCGGACTGTGTCGGGAACACGACATTATCGTCCTCAAGACGATACGTATCAGGGATCTGCGTGTCCTGCAGAACGTGTTAAAAGTCGGAGGACATGATGTAAAAGTGATACACTTGTTACGAGATCCTCGTGGAGTGATCAACTCCCGGAAAAGGTTCTCCCACTTCTACCTCCGGGATCTGGAGGAGGTTCCCGTACTCCCCCTCACTAAGAGGAAAGTTGCACGTGCTGCCCACGATTACTGTGATCATGAGGAAGCTAATCTGCGCTTTGTGGACACTAAACCAGGCTGGTTAAAACAAAACTACCTCCGAGTTACACACTCACAAGTCAGCTCTGATCCTGTCAAAACTATGGAAAGAATGTATGACTTCCTGGAACTGGAAGTTCCGGTCAACGTGAGGACCTGGGCCGAGAGCTTGCGGTGGACTGACAAGTCCGAGGATGGACTTCTGAATACTCGTAAAAACTCAACTGAGGTGATGGGAAAGTGGAGGCGGGAATTGGAGCCCAGCTTGGTGAAGACTATTGAGAAGTGTTGTAAGGGGCTGATGGGTAGGGCGGGAATGATTTAGGATAATCTTAGAGGTGCTGTGAATTAATTATGATTTTATAAAGATTAGGTTGTTTGAAGTGTACACGGCGGGCTTGATTTGCGATTTAACAATGGCATAGTGCAGCTGCCATTTGCTATCTTTTGTTTATATTATGCTTGAATTATGTTATGCTTGAATAATATTCAATATTTTTCAGATATATGAGCAGGCTTGTGTTACACTTCATTCAATAATACTTATTCAAAACGCATCGATACTCATGTATTAACTGACATTAGAGTAAATTTTGATAAAGAAAACTCACGTTTGCACTGAAGTCCTTGCTTCACCAATCCCATCAACATTTGTCCACATCTGTCGCAGAAGGCGGGTAGACGGTACGATTTTACCGCCAAATCGTGTTGCAGATAGTCTTTTTTAGCGGGCTCCGCTGAGGCTGAAAGAAGCATCATGTTAATGAATATTATATTCGATGTTGTTATTTGTTTGTTCGTGCGGCATATATTTCTTGTGAATGAGAAATGTTTAAACTTCTTCAACACCGTAAAATTGTGTCGTGTAAAATGTAAACACAAAATTTCCGCGGAAAGATCAATGTACAAGAAGCTTTTTCTTGAATACGCACGAATAATTTACATTTTTAATTACAAAAAAGTATCATAAATTTTAATACTAATATGCATTTCGAGTTTTAACTTAAATGAATTGAATTTTGAATTGTACAGTGTACAGTGTACAAGCGTGGCCAGTTTTTCAGTCGAATAAAAAAATTGGGGTTGAGTACCGTTGTGTAGCCAGTGATCTGAGTGTACATTGTACTCTACCAGTGTACATTGCCAGTGTACATGCCAGTGTACATGCCAGTGTACATTGCCAGTGTACATGCCAGCCGTAATTAAAGTTAAATTAAATTGATCCAGTAATCTGGAAGACATTGATTTTATTTGAGCGACAAATTGAGCAACCATCTCATTCGCAAACGTCAGTGCAATAAATTGAAAAGGGATCTCACCAGCGAGAAATTGAGAAACCAGAAATCTCCATTTACTTTCTGTCACTACAGAGGGATACCTATGTGAGACTATATTTGGAACATTGCCGACACTCAAAAGTCCAGGGATTCAGGAATGTGGAGCACATTATTACAGCACTTGTGCATAAAGCTCCCTCATTTTCTTCTACTTCCAGCCACCCCGTAACTCGGCATGAGAACAAATTTGTCAGGTTGTTGGCAAATTGTAAATACAGATTCATTTATTGTGGAAGTAATTGATCGTTTATTCCTAGTTAAACGATTTCCTATAAAAATCATCAAATCCCTATTTATCTTTTTCGATACATCTATCCGGGGGCACAACATTTTTCCGCCGCCGTAAAAAGCAAAAATGAACAGACGATTCATTCCTGGAGACAACCTTGCATTTCCAGGAAGAAATTCAAAATGTCGAACATTTTAATTTCTAAATCGTACTTAAGTCTTTACCAGATATTAAGCACCAACCAGCAGAGATTTCCACGAATTGCGGTATTTACAAAACATCCGAGGCTGCGTGATGCCTCACTTTTCAAAACAAAACTCCAATAATCCCATACATCCCAGTATTCCAGTAATTCAATCACATCATACCCCCATAACAACAACTTGCTCCATAGTCTACACAAACACGCAATCAGCCTGTCAGGCTGCGGGACGCCTGTAATCTATTTAGGGGATATTGAGCTGGTATTGAATCTAGTGTAGACATTAAACATGTCCCGGAACACGTGTTTTTTGTTCTATAGAGAGGTCGGAGTTAGCCCGAAAATTAGTGAAAATTAATTTTACAACAAGAGGAAAACATCTAAAATCTATCAGGACTTACACAACGTTTATGCATATTCAATTATAATGATCAGATTAAGGCACATTTTACGAGGCCCATATTATAGAGTGAAGATTGTTGTTATACGCATATATTCGTGAATATTGCATAACTAAATACAATTCATGAAAACTCAATGTATTCATATTAAATAATGTATATAATTTTGAATGTACAGTGTATTTAATCTGTGATGTCTTCAGAACGCCTCAACCTACTCTTTTCACCTTTCGCATTGTGAGTTTTGGTACGTGCTTTAAAAATCGACGGTACTTAACTCTACTGTAAACAATACAAGCAGGCGAGAGTGCGAACTGAATGGGTGATATAAAAAGTACGACAAAGAAGAAAAGCAGGAACTTCGCAATGGAACAGAGAGGTGGATGGTGAAGGTGTAAGGTAACAAAATATCGGGAGAGGGTTAAACCTGATACGGAGACTTGTTTTTATCTGGCAACTCCCTGGAGAATAGGCGGGGAATTCTAACGGCTGTTCAGTGGAGAGAGGAAGCTCAGTGCAACTACTACGACTTTGAGGGAGATGTCAAGGATTTGTTTGTTTACATTAAAACCACGTGTTAGAACCTTGTTACACGTCGCTATTAACCATCGCCGTATAACTTCTTCTGGAAATTAAACACAAGAATAAACTACCATTTATTATATTTGTATATGATATGATCTTTGCTTGACGATAACAGTCGGTCTAAATCTGATAAGCCACACGCCGATCTTCTACGCATAGTTGGCTTGCCTTTCTCTCTCTCCCACCTCCCTTTTAATCACAGACATTTCAAGGTCAATTTGAGAGCCGTGGATGACAAATTGACTTCACGCTGTACAACCATGATGTGGGAGTGTGGTTCAGTAAATGGCAAGGTAACCACGTAGGTCATGCCGGGATCAAGGAGATGGGAACTCTAGTTCCACCTCACGGACCGAGTGACGTGCTGGCCCACTTTACGTAACTAATGAACCTGACCGCACATCGGCCTGACAACGGACCCCGGTTAATGGCAATCACACGGAACAGCCGTCTGGACAGAGAGACGGACCCTTGAGATACATACCTTTCACCATGCTCCCCCAAGCTTTTCTTCGTTCAGCTAAAACACAGGCAGTCTCCGCCGAGACCTTACGGCTGGTGGGCAAACAAATAAAAAGCATGTCTTCCGAGAAATGAAGAGAGAGAGAGAGAGAGTGAGCCAGCAGCTATAATTCTCGTCTCTCATGCACGAGATAAAGAGATTGAGTCACCAGCGTTATGTTTATAAACATCGTGTGGGAGATGGAAGTTTCATCATATTTAACGATTCGTAGCTCACGCCCTGGCAGATTATACTTAACAAGTGCTTTACTTTTCGTAGCACTGTGGTTTTAACAGTTTTTTTCTTTTTTACGTTGTGGGATGATCTAATTTGCTAATTTTTTTGCAACGAAAAATCTGGAAAAATAAAATTTTATCTTGACTGACGGTATTGACTGTTAACACAGTCTCAGATCTGCATTAAGTTTTAGCGCTAATCTATGCTGGTCTTATGATCTTAATTTTTAGCAGCTGATGTGAACTTACGATAAAGAAATATTGCAAAACGCCCGATGCCGATTTCGTTGAGAAGCAGTAATCGAAGATGAACTGGCATGCCACATGAAGATAA
This sequence comes from Mnemiopsis leidyi, assembly GCA_000226015.1. Lineage (NCBI taxonomy): Eukaryota > Metazoa > Ctenophora > Tentaculata > Lobata > Bolinopsidae > Mnemiopsis > Mnemiopsis leidyi. Next base: position 102,600 of record JH153748.1, on the reverse strand, counting down.
CATGAGTAAACATTCAAAATACAAGAGCTGAGAAGAAACCGAAAAGTGAAAGAATAAAGGGGACCTAACATGTAACAGTCCATCACATTCACCCACTCACACAGGTCGCTATCTCACAAAGAAATCTCGTTAAAATTCACCACTTTTCGTGCCTCTTTTATGACACACAACAAAGAGTCAGGCACTTTATAAGGCTAGACAGCCTTCAGATATTTCCTCCTGCCAAGTCAAAGAAACTGCGATCTACCCTTGACAACTTAAGAGCAATTTGATTACAATTGTGATTACAATTTGATGAAAGCCATTGCTTCCCTGAACATGCCATGCTTACAGACAAAACTTATGAGGAACTTTCGCACAACCGCAACAGTATAACTTGATTTTCAGTTCACCTAAACAGAGACACCTAGAAACGCTCAGAACGCCTGGAAACACCCTGAAACACCTACCAACACCTAGAGACACACCTGTTTGTCCCAGAGTAAGCTGGGACAAGTCCGGTCCGACCTCCTCCACCTCCATCACCTCCTCATTGTCACCAACATCCGTCACCTTCATCTCCTCACCCGGTGTCTCGTCACCGTGGAGAGATGGGGTGGGTGTCACTCCTTCTCCCTCCGTCTCTCCCATCCCATTCAGCAGTCTTTCCGGGTTGTGTTCCAGCATGGTCAGAAGTAGGGGTGCTTTTTATCGAGATTTGCTAACCAATACATATGTTTGAAGGGTGAGATAGTTGATAGATAAACGTATTTTTGGGGAGCGGTCACAAAGCCTTCATATCACGTGAGAGCGTGTTCAATCGCTGTCACATATGCTTAATACGAATAATTTGTGAACCTAGCCCAAAATACCTTTCACAATTTCTTTCAGTAGTCTGCCTCAGCTGTGTTATTCGGGGTTTAGAAATCGCCAAACGGTTAAGAAATACAAACGAATGTTTAAACAAAATCAAGGTGAGTTAGGTATACAAGTCCGTCTAGACCCTAGACAAAGAAAAGTAGAAACAGCAGAGTCCTGGTATAAAGTGTCGATAGACGAAACATTTAACATATTCTTAACATGTTGTTAACATGTTGTTAACATACTGTTAACACTTTATTGTACACTAACATCAAATACACTACAGAGTCCACACTCAACCTGCAGTTTGAGTAGCAGTGAAGTACGAATTCTCGGCAAGTTCGATATAATAGATTAAGAAATGATTAAAGGTTATTTGTAATGTAGCTAAAAGTGTGCTCAATTGAAGGCTAAGTGATAGGAATTGAAGGCTTAAAGACGGAAACATTTCAGAGAAGATAACAAAATGGAAAAGTAAAAACGTACAGATCAAAGATGGGGGTTGTCTGAACTTCTTGAGCGGATCAAAACTTATAAACACAAATTTTAAGATCTTTAAACTGGATCCAATCATCCATAAAAAGACGCCACGTCTTACGTCACACTTTTCGAAACGTATACTAAAATCACACATGACCTGAGATTGTTTTAAATGTAAAGTCTGATAAATGCATGTCGATAAATAACATCTTCACAAACGACCGCCCACTTAGTGGGAACTAAATCTACGTAACAAGCAATGAAGCGAGGATAAACCGATTGTGATGATTGGTTAAAGGCGGAACCGTGTTGATTTTACGTGTTATCAGTATCAGCGAAACAATGCAATTACGTATTAGTGAGAAGCGAGAAGAGAGGGTAATATGCATTATATCAGAAATTCCAAACACAACTCAAATCATAATTCATTCAATGCGAAATGATGGTTTTAACTTGGAATCTTTTATCATCGATGAACTTCAGGAACCAATGGCTTGAAACTACTTTGCGGCTTTACCGATCTTGGAAATTAATTAATAAGTTCGGACTGTCGTTAAAAGTCAATGAAAATTGATTGTAATATACAATAAATTAAAACTATACAATTGATTAAAAATATCTCCATAGAAGGAGAACAATCGATCTTTTCCTCGCGGAGTCGGCTAACAAACAGCGTCAAGACCCAATTTGTACATCAATGATATCATTTGCGCAAGCATGGCTTAAGTAAACATCAATTAACAAATTAAACTGCAAGCAAAGCAGTGCCAACATATGTTCTTTCTCTTCTGCTCACTTACTAGCTGTAACTCCTCTTATATTTAAATTTACATAAATAGGGTACTTAAAATCAGAATACTTCTTAATAATATCCAAAACATTTCAAACTAATAAACTAAAACACAAAGAAGAGTGTGGCTATAAGAGTTGCCAACAAAGGGAGGACTGCAACACAAGAGTCCGAGGTAACTTGATAAGAGTGTGACTACTTTATCTCGCAGTGCCTTACTAACAACTATAACATAAACAATAAATATAGCTCCCCCGCAACTAGATACCGGGTACTACCGTTAGTTGGATCGGGTTACATTTCCCTACCATCAGATCTAGAGATAACATGTGTCATTGTCGACGTGATTTTCTTGGCAATGATACCATTGTATTGTCTTTTTATCACGATTTGTTTGGATTGCGTTTGAACTTTTTTAGACATATTATACAAAATTTCATACAAAATTCAGAAAGACGGATATAATTATTAAATCATAATTTCACAAAAATTGGTGGCAGTGATTATTTTCGAAGAGCAACCACATTCAATTCCGTGCATGGTTGGTCCCCCATTCCCACAAGGCTTGCCTTATAATTAATAGAATTTATTAAATTTAAACGGCACGCGCCACGCACAGTGTATTCTTATTCCGTTCATAAAGAACAAATTTATCATTAAAGTAATTTATAACTAACATTCCCGCAAACCACTAAACTGAAGCTTAAAATTAAACAGAAATTAATAGAGTTTCTTGGAAGCTCAACTACGCTAATATATTGAAAGAAGGGAGTATGTGGTATATCTTATAGTAACCACGTCTCATTGAGTAATTCTTCTGTCTTTTGTTCTCTGCGCAGGGCACATTACCGTGCAGTCTTTTTACCCAGAGAAACATAAACTTACCACAATAACTCATTCCTAAACTTTTCATCACTTAAACATCCGCTAATTAACAAATCAATAAAAATTACCTTTGATGACAATCTCGATGACATCGCCCGGTAAGATGGGGTCCTCGTCGCCGATTAGTTTTAGTGAGTATTCTGGTTCTTCTTGATGTCTAAAGAAACAAAGTTGAGGGAGCGAGTAGCCTTGATCTCCAAACTGAAATTGTAGTATGTAAATTGTAAGTATAAAACTGTAGTCTATAGAGTAAAGCTATAGTAAAACTGGAAGAGAGTTATGTGTAGGTCAGATCAACCATATGAAGGTTGAATCAACCTGTTGCAGGGCAAGTCTTGATTGTAGACTTAAAGGTAGGTGATTGACAGATCCTAGAATTGCTTTCAAATCATTTTAATTGCTGGAACTATTATAAGAATCCACACTTCTCTCTCTCTCTCCCACCTTTTAATAAGGAAATTATTCTCGGAATCGTCTTAATTTCTATTATTTTCATTTTCTGAAGTTTCTCCACATATTTACAAAAAGCAACTCTGAATGCCTTTAAATAGGTATTTAGCGAAGTATTTAAATCTCTCTTCCCTCCTGAAATCTATTGGTTGACTGAGTTGGTATAAAATTCGTAACTTTAAACTCATTAGATGGCCGACCTAGTAACCTAATCTAAAATGTTGAATGGCCGGAGCAGAAACATGGAAATTTATATACAATGTGAGCTAGATCCCAAACACAACAATTTTCGGGATCACTGAATTAAAATAAACTAAATCTGAACTTTCGTTCTGAAAAACCAGAAACCTATAGGAAAAACTTTCCTCCCAAAGCAAATTGTTAGATTTCTCAAGGCTAGTACAGATGGCTAGATTACACACTGCTAGTACAGATGGCTAGATTGCGCACTCACAGATTGCTCAAGTAGACAAGACACAACAGTGCTTGACGAGGCTCACGTGCCCAAACAGAGCTGCTTGATATGTACAGAGAGTTATAGTCGTGTATAAAAACTATTCAGCTTGTAGCTGAGTGCATATCAGAGAGTGAAAATGAAGAATTATGGGTGATGTTAGATATCGACTAGTTTTATTAGATGTGTGTATGACAACAGTGACACATGATCATTGGTCATGGACAAGAGTTATCATGAATTCTTCTCTAACATGATAATCCTAGTCCATATCTTTTATACAAAAACAGATTTGTTACAAACCTTCTGCAACATAGAGTTGAATATCTTAATCCATATCTTTTATACAAAAACAGACAAACCTTCTGCAACATAGAGTTGAATATCTTAATCCGTATCTTTTATACAAAAAACAGATTTGTTACAAACCTTCTGCAACATAGAGTTGAATATCTTAATCCGTATCTTTTATACAAAAAAACAGATCTGTTACAAACCTTCTGCAACATAGAGTTGAATATCTTAATCCGTATATTTTCATCGCCCTCTTCAATCTCCAGAGTCTGCCTGTGAAATCCAAACTTGTACACCAACTGCATTCTGAAACACACACACACATTGAGTCACAGTCCAGGCAGATCTCGCTATAATCGATATAATGATGAGAGAGATACCTTTATCACGTGATAGAGAAAGTACCATATCAAACAATTTACTACTATACCAGTTAGACAATCATTAATCAGATAATAGGCAATTAGCGATATTTCTCTTTGCATTGGGAGCAGCCAGGCTGCAATGTGGATAAAAGTGGACATGTACCACCGGCCAGGTGTTCACGGAGTCACGTGGTATCGATGTGATGTCACGTGCTGTTGTTATGGCAACGCTATTGGCTACCATGTCATCTCCGCTACTGAGTAGAAGACAGACCAAGAAAGAGACAGAGAGTGAGGTAAAGAGAGTAAAAAGGCTACAAAGTAAGAATTTATAATGATTTTCAGGTGCATTATATTGTGAGGCTGTGATTATTGAACATGTTATACACCCAAAGAGCTCAATATAAATTATCTGATACAGTGTTAAAATGTTATCCATCTGTTCCTAGATGTTCTCGCTCACAGACAGTAAACTGAAAAACCAGGAGGTTGTATCTCTACCTAAACAATGCAATGACCCTTTTTCTTCCATAGCTATATTTCTCTCATAACGGCATTATGTGTGATCACGTGATCCAATACACGGAGTTAGAGTTATACACAATCACACCAGATATAGCAACTTGTGCAATATTGCCTCAGCGTGAAATACGTGTCATGAAAATGATGAATGCCCCATCTTTTGTTAGCCGAGATATCGTATATTATGGTGTATCACGCACCCGAAAAGAAACCATTGTGGCTTCTAAAAAGGATGGTAAATCAACCACACCGGAGTGTACCAAAATAAAACATATTCTCACCTCAAATTTTGGAACTGCTGTTAACATAGAACTTTCCCGAGATAGGCTGTGCTAGCGGCGTCAAGTCATCTCTATGTCATAGCTTTGCTGGGGTATCATATCTTAGTTGATGAAATGTACACACACTCGGAGTCTCATTTTATGTTTTGAGAATCTTTACAATTCTGTCTCCACTGAGATTCAAATTGCGGACGACAGGGCGAATAAGAAGGTTTCATTTTAACTCCAAAAGTTTTACCTAACAGCATCTAACAGCATCTAACAGCATCTAACAGTTTGATTACAGCATCTAATAGTTTGATTACAGCATCTAACAGTTTGATTACAGCATCTAACAGTTTGATTACAGCATCTAACAGTTTGATTACAGCACCTTACACGTAAACGGAAACAGAGTAGTTTCACACCACAGAGACGGCGCACAATTTCTCAGCTTATTAACGAGACTGTATATTATGATGTGCTCTGTTACACACAAGCACATACACACAAATGTACATTTAAACAAGCGTAGATAGGACTATATTTAGCAACCTAATAGAGCACGTGCTGCGTCAATTAGTCCACACAACATCCATCAATTTTAAACCAGGAATGTTTACTGTAACAATGAATTTCAAAAATTACATCGTAGATACATTCGTTCATTGTCGGTTAAATTGTAAAAAGATATCAATGCAAAGTACTGTATTTCCAAATTCTAGTATATACTAAATAACAATATCTCAATTTTTAAATTACTAAAAAATCACTGCCTACACACGCCAAACATCTCGCGGCTACTCAAAGTTTCTGTCAAACAAGGGACACGTGGTTTCTACTCCAGAGGTTTACGTTTGGAGATTGCACCTGTAAGCTCGGCGTTCATCACCCTCGAAAATTGTTTCTTTTCAGAGAGGTTGGTGAGTGATCGTACTCCGTTAACTATATCTCTCGTCTTACCTGGGAAGTTGTTGGGTTTAGCCCTATGAGGGCTTAACATACTATAGGTACGTTTTTCTATAGTAAAGATAGTAAGACATAGGAGATTTGTAGATATTTTCGCTTATCCCTTGGTTTTTGAGCCGTAGGCACAAATAGACATTGATAGGGGCAACCGATCAAAATGGTGGTTGAAAAATGTGTTAACTAGCTTTGGCTAAGCGTGTGTGTGTGTCTGTGTGTATCAGCCTATGTGTCTGTGTCTGTGTGTCTGTTGCCCTATAGTTGTATCAGTTGAAGGCAAGCTTACCAAAGTAAACACTTTCTATTTGCTGCCGAATGTTGTTTTCCATACCCTCCACAAGCTGACCGATATTAACCATGTGTCCTGAGGAGAGAGAAATTCTAAAAATATTCCTGTCAAAATATTAGCATATTATAAACATCAAAGTATAACAAGCGCTGCTAAAGACATGGTGTCAACTTAACCAATCAGGCTCACAAATCCTGGTCAAAAAAGAAACATTACTTTAGCCCAACAAATTAAGATCTAAACAAGTCGCACCGTTATCAGAGGGTAGATCTTCCTCCTTTTGCCTCATTAGACTACCACCAATGTTCATCTCATAACCAGACTCTTCATCTCTGTGTCGCATTCTGGTCATTACTGTCGTTGTCAGTTTGTAGTGTGATGGTCTTCCCAGTCTCTCTGTTACCTGAAACATTTGAGGATGATTTTTTGTATCTAATATGAGATTGATAATTGCTTTGTTAAAAGAAGCTGGGACCATCTTATGTAAAAATGATGAAGAAAAGATACCATCCTCCATTTAGAAACTAGTTAGTTCAACATAGATGCCAGCATCAAAATTCATATAATAACCTCCATAATATTGATTGCATCCCAACAACCACTGTTCTCTCCAATCATCATCTTCTTAAAAAGAATAGCAGCAGCAAAGCCATTGTCAATATCCCACACGTAAACGGACGATAGTGCTTCCTCCCCGTAATACATATCCATGTAGATCTGGGAGAGAGAATACATGATTACATCACACCAAAGTACTCATGGTACACTTTACACACTCTCACTTGCTCATGCCTGATTTTCACTCGCACCCTTAACTTCCCCACAAGATAGCAGCACACTCCTTTCACTCCAGCCTTGCACACACTTCTTCACTTTCGTCCTTTCTTCTTTAAAGTTTACCTTCATTGATTAGCCTTGGAGGTAACAATGTTGCAAGGAGAGAGTACAATATCAAAGAACACGATTGAGTCATCCATGATGTATCTGGAAGAGTAAGATTACAAAATGAAGGTTGCAAATAGAGATTTTTACATTTGGTTGAAAAATGAATTTTATTGGTTAAGATAAGCAACTCATAACAAATTGTTGATGACATTTTCACCTTGAATGCCTCATTTAGTTCTTCTTCAATGGTTCTTAGTTGAATGGGAGGAAGATAGCCATCTGATATGTATGGATAGTACAAATTACTCCAGGGAGACCTGTAACTGTCACCATCCCTGATAGAATAGATATAAGCTTATTCAGAGTAAGATCTTCAACAGAATTATTGTGTATGAAGCTATGATTGCTACTCAATCTTAATGTACCTCTGTAGGATATTTCTCTAATTCTCGCTTTTTCTTCAAAAATGTGTCCATCTTATTCAACCAAGGGAGATCATTTTAAAAGCTCACCTATTGTAATCACAGATGATAAAATCCTGCTCTTTTAAGTCATCAGTCTTGGAACTAAGCGGTTGATCAACTGCAGACAGCAGTTCCTCAGTTAAAGATGGGCAAATGTCAATGAGATCCCCAAGGTGTTTGTTGGTGTTCTGAGGTGGAACCCTGCGCATAAGGTCCAGCGCACGCTCCAATTTTTTGTCATTATCTGAAGCCATATCTAAACCTAAACAGTAGGAATGATAAACATGTAGGAACGATGAACATGCACAAATAATGGATAAAACAACAACCAGAATAAATATCCTAATTCAATCATCAGCTAACATCCCACAATGCTTCACACATGCAACATGCTGTGCACAGCTCCAGAGCAGCGTAACTCATCGTACATGGGTGATAATAAAATATGTAGAAAATATGGTTTAATCATTGCATATGAATATTGTGCAGCATAACATACTACTTACTACACTACAAAGCGTGCAATTCAGGAATCGCAGGCAAGATGCAATAAAAGAATTCAAATCATTGTGTGCCTTACTGATCATTGACGGCATGACACATGACGTGAAATGGTTTTTATTGTTATACAGTTTGAGCTCAAAAAGGGATACTGAAGGGCTTTGTGCACTTGGACTCTACTTATTTGTTTATCTGCTTACTGTTTATGAAATTACTTATATCATTGCATACATATTATGGACAAGATTGTGTATACAGTATAGATCATTAACAAAAGCGGACTCGTCAACTTTAGTCAATAACCTCTGCAACCTGTACACAATAATCGAAAATATTAAAAATGAATGCTGAATATGTTGTCGCGGTGATACCCGACTCACGCAGCTATCGTTTCTTTAGAACGGTAGACGGATATCATCTCGTCAAATGAATATGGTAAATACAATACTTGCAACCATGAATTTGGAATATAAAACTGCAACTTTAAACGCCATGAAGCCGACAAGGGAAAATTACAATTACAATTAAACATCAGCTGCCGTCATATGTCAAATTACGTGTAAAAATGTTTTTTTTTCGAATTGCATTACCGGAAGCTGCAAAGCAACAAAAACTTAAGTCGAGTTAAACATTCGACCAAACCGGGCGCAGGCAGCTGGCGGGATTTTTTGGACGATCTTCTTTGTTGTCGCGGTGCAGGTGATACCAGACTCACGCAGCTTGTCTGACTTCGTCCGACCCTCATTCGAAGCGAATAAAATGACAGGAGGGTGCGCGCTGCCGTACAACACGCAGCTAAAGCTGAACCGTTTCTCAACTGTCAACGGGCGATGCGCGTCTAGAATTTTTTTGAAATTCTAGTCGCCAGGCCAGAAATGCGCGTGATGGCCGCGACAGTATGTTATCAACCTACAAAACCGTTTCATTAGAACGGTAAACGGATATAATCTCTGATCTCGTCAATCTTCTTTGTCGAGGTGTTACCTATTATACCCTACTCTTGTATGTTGATAACTTACCGTCACGGTTGACGAAATGATATCCGTCTAACGTTTGCGTTCTAACGAAACGTTAGACGCCAGGAGAGCAGCAAACTGCGAGCCGCGCGCGAGTCGGGTAACACCTCGACAACCTCGCGGCTATTATACGCGCTCTCACGCATTTCTGGCCTGGCGTCTATTAATTTCGAAAATATTCTAGACGCGCATCGCCCATTAACGCAAGGCAATATATCCTTGTGCGAGCTTAGCGCAAAATTATGACGGACGCCCGCACTATGTTGGCCATTGGCTTAGCAATAGCAAGCGCGTTGCTTGCACCACCATGTCAGAGGTTGCCTTGCTGCCGCTTCGCGGTAGCAGGTCAGGCAACGTCTGACAAAGGGCGGCTGTACTGCGAGGAGAGCAGAAAACTGCGAGCCGCGCGCGGGTCGGGTAACATCTCGACAAGTTGATAACCTACTGTCGCGGCCGTCACGCGCTCTCACGCAAGAAGAAATTCTAGACGCGCGTGGCCTGTGAAAGTACCCTAGGACTCATAAAATTGATGTCTCTGTATTACTTAAATAAAAGATTTTTTGACGAGATTACATCCCACATCCATCTAATGTTCTTTATCTTACGAAACGTTATTGTTCAGCTCTGAGAGTCGGGTGTATTTTAAAATACCGCGACAAATCACAAAATGAGTTTTAGATCAAGTCGTTGAATGATAAGAAATACACGCTACATTAGTTCAATCGAATCTCTAGCGTTAGTATCAATAACTTACAAAAATCAAATTCATATATTAAGAACCAGGAGTCTTCAAACTCTATAATCATCATCTTTATACAAAGGCGTCTACGAAGGAGACGACAATCTCCTTGAGTTTGGCGTCTGTCGCGTCTGTCAACATACCAGTGGTCTTAATGTCGTCAATTATGTCCTGGTGGTTGGCTCTCATGTGAGCAACGAATGCCTTCTCGAAATCGGTGATCTTGGAAGGGTCGATCCTGTCAAGATGACCTCTGACTCCGCAGTAGATGACAGCTACTTGCTCGGCGATCTCCATAGGAACTGAAGTAGGGGGGTTATCAGTTTGACTTTTAGACAGCCTTATACTGGTTTGTGGTCAGCAGGCACTAAGTTATTATGTTTAATTAAGTTACACTGAATAGAAGCAGACTTAGGTTCCCGCACGGAATTACGACCGAACACGGAATTACGACCACTCAATCTACGACCTTCGGAATTCCGAACCGCAGTCATCTCACCTTTCCCTCTCCTAATAAGGGAGGTTAATTAAAGGTCGTATGACAATACATGCCAGCATGTTATACGCTTCTACTTCTCATCAACGGAGATGTGAACAATCCTTAATTGATCGTTGTTATGGGATGTATTCCATGTAGTATGGAAGGACGCTTTTGGAGGATGTGATTTATGAGCTGGAAGGGAGACGGGAAATGAGACGTGATTGGAGACACACCGTGCTTGATTTCACTTGCAAGGATGTGAATCCCAGCATGCATTCACTGAAATTTGGGATAACGAGATATGATCGAGGCATATGTATATAATTGAGACGTACTCTTTGACTATCCTTGGTCACCAAAATCATGGCTCCTACAGTTACTCTTATTCCTGGAAGAAAGACGAACCATTTCAATGCTGTCCTCAACGGATACCGCTTCTGCAAAGATAAGAACAAAAACGGGAACACCTACTACCGATGTACCTTCTTTTCTACTGGATGTAGAGCACGGATCACCCTCAACGAGAACAACGACCTTGTCTTTCCTACTCCTGATCACAACCACGAAACTCAGGTTGCTGAAAGTCACGTCCACGTAATGAAGCAAGCCTTGAAGAGTAAATTCCTGGTTGTCCTGAAGAAGGAGCAGAACCTCGCCGAAGTGAAAGTCGCTCGGTACCTCTCCATACAGCAGCCCCCGAAGAGAGCCAAGAAGTGGACCGAATACGATTATCGACTTAGACTTATCGTCAGTGACTATGACTCTTATGATTTGCTTGAGTTTCTGAAAGCTGTTGGGAATGCTACTTAAGACATTTTATCGAATGGTTAAGTACTATCCAGATTTATTATCTTATTCATTATTTTGATGAAAGTTTTTGATGGCAGTTAGAATTGAACAAAACTAAACTAAGATACGAAAAGATTATGGTTTGAACAATGCGAACTTTGTCTTTACGAGCTAATTAGCCTTTGGCATGCGATCCCGTATTTCCCCTCTTCGTAATTTCCCGGTCGTAATTCCGTTCGCTAATTTTTAAGATTGAAGTCGTAATTCCGTCTGGTTCGTAATTCCGTGCGTATACCTCCACAAACAGATTACGCCCGAGATTTGTATCGAATAATCAATTTCAAACTCCCAGGACCATTAACTAACAAACTACATCCGACAAAAATATGGTAATGTCTAATGAGTAATACACCATAATGCTTGTAAATAAACGGTCCTATAAAAAGTGAAGACTAACTAACAAGTAAATGCCTAACTAAACATTGCCAAAGTAACCCAACATTAAGACGAACTCTTACCATATTGTCCCTGTTTGAGGAGCTCAGTTAGACGGACACCTCGACTCAGGAGGGACTGGGTAGCGGCATCCAGGTCAGATCCGAACTGGGCGAAGGCAGCCACCTCTCTGTACTGGGCCAACTCAAGCTTCATTTTTCCGGCAACCTAGAAATATTGATAGTAAGCTGGTCAGACTTTCATAATAGATTACATGTGTCACCTTTAAAGCTCCGAGAGAAAAGCGGTAGCTGTGAGATGTGAATGCCTTGTATAGCCGCTACGATCATACTGTTATCCTCTGACCCTCGCAGATAGGTCAGAGGATAACAGTATCGATTTAGTAGTAGTAGGCAGCCGGCAGTATCACAGAATCTTAATACACCAAATTAAAAGCATTAACGAAATAGTATATTGAGTTTCGAGTGAACACATAGTCAGACGGGGTTGCTTTACACTTAAAATGAACATTCCGGAGTTGCTGCGGAAACTGACTCGCATTTTCACGAAAAATGCTCAAAAATCAGCGATTCACAATTGTTGTCTGTAGTGTGCTTTGCACGCGTATGAAGGACCAGAAAGAGCACAAATCGTTGGCATTAGAAAAACGCGCGCGTTTGCGGCGCGCAAGGTCAGATAACTTGTTTCTCTTCTTGAAGGTCCATGGCCCGGTCTAACCGATCTTGAGACGAATTTGATTAGTATCTAGCTACCAGTGTCCTTTATAATAACAAAATAATAATACCTTGTTTTTACCGTTTACTATGCTGATCTATGTATGAAATTTGATGGCATCCATCATCCTTTTGCATCAACTTTTGTTCCTAAAATGCCACGTACGCGATGCATGCACAATTGCCTGCGTTTTCGTCAATTTTTCATTCGAATAAAACAACAAACCTGCTTCATTCCCTTGGTCTGAGCAGCAGATCCTACACGGCTGACAGAGAGACCGACGTTGATGGCAGGTCGGATACCCTTAAAGAACAGTTCACCCTCCAGGAAGATCTGTCCGTCCGTGATGGAGATAACATTGGTTGGAATGTAAGCAGATACATCACCAGCCTGGAAAGTTCCGTGTTGTTATTCGTACTTAGTTTCAGTTAGAAAATACGGCGATAACTTATCTACTTACCTATCTATCGGGAAGAAAGTGGGATACGGGGATACGATACAAATCTCTTGGGGCACGAATTTATCCAAGTTTTAAAATGAAACACGAACACTCCTACATCACTAATGACTGACCTGGGTTTCAATAACGGGAAGGGCGGTAAGAGAACCACCCCCGTAAGCATCAGACATTTTAGCGGCTCTCTCCAAGAGACGGGAGTGGAGGTAGAACACATCACCGGGGTAAGCTTCACGACCAGGAGGTCGACGGAGCAGCAGGGACATCTGTCTGTAGGCTACAGCCTGTTTGGACAGATCGTCGTAGATGATCAGAGCGTGCTTGCCTGGACGGTGGGGGTTTATAACTCAGTCATAACTCAGTTATAATTATGTTATAACTTGGTTTGAGATTTAAAGACGGACCTGTTCTAGCATATAGCTGCCGGCACAAGTTTAGAACCATCATTCATACAGCAATCTAAAGATGTTCACGTTGACAGTAAGATGCATTTACAAGCCAATAAACTGCAATATAAATGTGTACGATTTGTGCATGTTATCCTTGAATGAATCTATTCTAGAATTTCTATAACGAGGAATAGACGAAACACTCCACAATACAGTTCCTACTGACCAGTATCTCTGAAGTGCTCTCCCATGGAACACCCAGAATAAGGGGCCAGGTACTGTAGAGGAGCAGCATCAGAGGCGGTAGCTGAGACAATGGTGGTGTACTTCATAGCCCCACTGTCAGTCAGCCTCTTCACCAGCTGAGCTACAGTCGATCTCTTCTGTCCGATAGCTACGTAGATACAGTACAGCTTCTTCTTCTCATCATCTCCCTCGTTGAAGAGTTTCTGGTTGATGATAGCGTCGATAGCGATAGCTGTCTTGCCTGGAGAGTGGGAGATTGTTGTTAGGTGCTAAGATTTAATTAGAACACATTTGAATAAGAGGATTTTATTAAATCTAACCGTTTAATTGTCTAGTTTAACGTTTAAAATCGGATTTGATAATTACGAATAACAATAGAAGTTAAAACAACTTCGTAATGTGGACACAATTGACACGTGACATCTCAACTTACCAGTCTGACGATCTCCGATGATCAATTCTCTCTGTCCACGACCAATAGGCACAAGAGAGTCGACAGCTTTAATTCCCGTCAACATGGGTTCCTTGACAGACTCACGGGGGATGATACCTGGAGCTTTAAGTCCAACACGCTTCCTCTCAGTTGTTTCCAGAGGTCCCTAAAACATGTGTTCTAGTTAATAACAGGGACACAGTACAGGTTGAGACCTACATGTCAATTAGCTTAAAATGATTTCTATGTAGGTAAGATTCCACATTCCAAAGTTGCACAATAACGCTGGGCCACACTGCGGTAGGAACTGCTTATAAATTGTAAAACAAAAATGAAAGGGAAGAATTTAAGAAGTAACATACCTGTCCATCAATGGGGTTACCCAGGGCATCCACAACACGTCCAAGAAGAGCCTCACCGACAGGAACATCAACAATAGCTCCAGTCCTCTTGACGACATCTCCCTCCCTGATCTCTTTGTCGTTACCAAACACGACAACACCCACATTGTCAGGCTCCAAGTTCAGAGCCATACCTTTAAGACCGGAGGAGAACTCAACCATTTCCTCCGCCTGGATGTTCTTGAGACCGTACACACGGGCAATACCGTCACCGATACTCAGTACTCGGCCTGTCTCTTCGAGCTCTGCAGAACTGAGGAAGGTAGACTATCAGATAGTGGTAATGTGATAGCTGATTTCGTGCTTTCATGTTCGGGTATTTCCTCATTGGTCTTTACAGCCTTACTTTGCAAAACGCAGCTAACAGCAGAAAAAAAGAAATTAATAAAACACAACTAAAATATTCTCGTCAGTACTCAGTACCTGGTGTGTCCCATGATTCTCTGTTCGAGGATAGAGCTGATTTCGCTGGCACCAGCTCCAGCTGCCTTGATGGCAGTGGTAGCGATTCCTTTGCTGGCTACACCAGCTAGGTTTCCCGCTTTCTGACCCTGGGAACAAAATCGTTCAGTTTTTAATTAAAGGAGTATTTTTTATAAGCTCGACTTAAACAGTTAGCTAAGGTCATGATTACGCGATTACCTAACAGAAAAGACCAAGAAACTTCTAAACAAACAGTTAAGGTACCTGCTTAGCATTTTTGCTGAGAAGTCGGAAGACTCTGGTGGCACGTCCAGCCAACATACTACGATGGGAAGTTGATTAGAATAAACAAGAATTGGGGCCGCTTTCACTGTGTCAGGCGACCGCTGAATTTCCCGTATCATAGCATATTGTTATTACAATTTGCGAAATGAGAAATCAATATATTGCAATCACTAACGAGACGTAATTTCGGAATTCGGTTTATTTTCATTGTTCTCAGTTCTGCACGTGTAAATTATACGGACGCGCAAATAATTGCAGCCGTTTGATGCATGATTTTAAAACTCCACATAGCAGGAGCAAAATTTGAACACAATCGATGGGGGTAGTTGGTAGAGAAAGGATAAAAATAAAAAGTAGGCCATCATACTAGCAATATTTGAGAACTATTTTCGGAGCTATTCGTTCCGCCAATCCTAGCAAATCATGTATGGATTAAGTTTCATATCTCGGTCATCTTAACTAAAAACGTACCACAAAAATTTAAGTTTCTAACGGTAAACAACATAGGACGTTTTACAGGACCCATTGCGCGGCTTAGGCACATTTTTTATAATATAAACTATATACCGGCGTGCAATCGGTTCGATTTAAACGTCATATGTTGTTCACTGTTAGATGCACAACCCGAATATTACAGTGCAGTAATAACACATTCACATTTGTTGCTAGTTTTTCGCTCTCTTATCGCACAGCTTATCTCTACCGTTATCACGACAACGTACAGCTGGTCGCTTGTCTTGTTGTGTTACAGTGATCATGGAAAACATGGACTTTGAAAATATTAACTACATGTGGAAGGATATTTTTTCATGGAGCAAGCAGCAGTTGCAAAACTTTGGAAAACCTTATGGTAAACTGAAAGAAATTGCAGATCCCAAGTTTTCCAGGTCATTGAACAAGCCAGAACTAGTTTCCGTCTGCAGCAGGTCTCTTGAATGCATGAGCTATTGAATGGAAACTGTCGAGTCATACCAAAATGTATGTACAACACTTCAGGCTAAGTTAATTCAGAATCAGGAAACGCTTATTAACGTTCAGAAAGAGCTCTCTGAGTGTAAATCTGAAAATCTACAATCGATGAAGAAAATAGTGGAAACTTCAGTTGCAGATTCAGTAAAAGAGGAGCTTATGACTTACAGTTCGGTAGTTGCTAACTCACAGCCAGCAGCTGCCCCAGTTATCAGCCCAGAAGCTCTGAAAACCGTTGTAAAGACTGTAGTTGCAGAAGAGGACCGTAGCCGCAATCTTCTTGTC
>JH153748.1:68035-85149 GCA_000226015.1 Mnemiopsis leidyi | reverse complement strand
TGGCCGCTGTGTACCAAGACTATCAGGACGCGGCTGATAGATAAAATACAATCTTATCATACATTGTAACTCAGAATTGAGATCACATTAATTTACTGGTGGTATTCGTTGCTAGTAGGCATGGCAGTAGTCGGATTGAAAGTACAGAGCGGGAGCTTGCCGCGGCACCGCGCATTCCCCTGCGGCCTGCCGTATAGATTTCAAATGTGCAAGTTAGAGTGAAGGTTTGCTTTTGTTTTCGGAATATGTACTTAGCAGTAGTCAGTACCACAGGGCGGCTCATGAGGGTTTTGTGGCGTAATCGAGCGCCCAAAATGTTCCTTTCGTTGATTTAGGAAAAGAAATAGTATTTCAGGCCAAGGCCTACCTTAAGCATAAAGCATTGCTCTGGCGAGATACCTGCACGCGCCGCGTGCCGCATCATGTGATTTTGTTGCCATGGAGCGCAGCATTTTTGGATGTAACTTTATCTAAAAACAGTTTTGTCATCAGCGACAGTAGAAGTAGCGCGCGCACGAACATAACGCACACACGACATAAACCTAGTATACACATTGTCCAACCACCCCCTCGATCGTTAACCCTTAGTAATGCCGTTTTGTGCCTTCGGCGCAAAAAGGCATTTGACGGGAAAAAATATCGTGTTTAATTTATCAAAGGTCTCACAGTATGGTAAGTGCTGGGGTATGTGCTTCATGATCTGATTCTGAAAGTCAATTTAAAACATGTTTTGCATATGGCTCAAAAGAAAACAGAACCATAAAAAGTATGCTTTGTTTATAAAGCCACAATGTGTTCACAACAATTAAGGCATGTAACAGAAGGTTGGAAGTAAAGGGGTAGATGGAGTATGCTTCTTTTTAAAGCCTTCGATGTGTTCACAACAATTAAGGCATGCAGTGCTCTGGCTAGGCATGCAGTGCTCTGGCTAGGTATGCAAGAGGATTAGAACCCTGTCCATTGGAAACCTGTTAGAGGGCAGGACTAAGGGTTTCAACTTGTACAATCTCTTGCAATCAACTCAGCTGAATGGACAGGAAATGAGGATTGTAGGGGTTAAATCATGTGCTATGCACTGTGAACAATGACAATTGGATTATGAATAAGGGTCAATCTGCTTACCCAGTAAACACTAAAAAACAGTGAGGTTACTAAAAATGTTGATACACCAATATAGAACATTACACAAGGTTCATGTTTGAATACTGTAATACTATTTTTAATATTTCTGTGAAAAGTGAAACTAATAATTAGTATTTTTACCCGTTTATTGTACATAAAATTGTATCAAAAACACATTCCCAAATCATTAATGCTATTTGTTATCTCTTCAACAAGTTTAAGCTCTTATAAAATAGAAAATATAAAATAACCGAAAAGCTCATGGAGCTTTAAAACATTCTAAAAACGCTAGAGGGATAAAGTTAATGATATCGAACAAAATTTTGCAAGTCGAGCAAAATTAAAGTAATCTATAAAATTTAAAAAACCATACATTTTCATACACACATAATTGGTATAAACAGACCAAGGCACGACAGGGCAGGTAAATAAATAAATTGCTTTTTTAAATTTGTGCATGAATATTTATCCTAGGAATTCAAAGCGTGATTGTCTGATACATACTAGATTTAGTGTACAGAGCAATACCCTGGAAGCGTCATAATAAGTCACTTGTATGCAATAAAAAACTATTGGACTGACAAGTTGAGATTGAAATGCAGCTGGGTAACGGACACGCTTGCTTGGTGCTTCTTCGTGCCCTTTTTGTCACTACTCTCAACACACCAATAGTTTTCAAGCTATTTTGGCCTTTAATTGATGAGATCATAGCCAGTATTTGCTGAAAATTGGATGCCTGTTCCTGTTCTGTCGGCCATGGTCTGATGGGACAATTTTTATTAAACGATTGAAAGTGTCAGATTGTGGTCAGAGAAAGAGAACAAATCCAGCAGTCAGTTGCCCTGTAATTTTGTTTTAAGTACATTACTGTGTGCAACGTTAAGTAGCTAGATCTTAAAAAATGTGGTCACTGCTCTGAAATCAACAAGACTTGGTCAGTAGCTGAATATTGAAATTATTTATTAATTCATTGGTAATGGTCAAATGGTAATAATTTTGACCATGACCAAGTGCATGGCAACAAGAATTGCACCCTTTATGATTGGCCTCTTCTTCAGAATGTTAGATTGCAGTGACATTTCTAATAAATTAACCCCCAAAAAATGTGATAACATAATGTTTATAAACAGACAACTATTGGAGACTATAGCTCTGCACAAAATTTAGGTCTAAGTTGGGTGATTTGTCACATCCTGCACAGCTCAGAAGTTTCATTAAATTATATATCATTCCTCATGTATTGCTGTATAAAATTTGATTTTTAATTATTATTATTAACTGTTTATTTTTTCATATGCTTATATTTGTATTTATTGAAGGTTTGACTATCTCTGTTATTATGTATCTTGTTTTAGATAATTATATTTGTATAACTATATTGTATAATATCTAGCGAGGGCTCAAGAGACAGCCATGGGGCTCATGTAAACGGGACTTCTAACAGCAGATAACAGACCAGATATCCGACACCTAGAGCTGTAGGTGAGCCAGTGTCTGAGGGATCAGTCTGGAGAGTTAAGCTGTAAGTATAGTCTGTGTGTTTGTACTGTCAGTGACTTTGAGTTTCTTACTTTCTACGATTAGTAGTTTTCTAGTGTTAGGATTAGTTCTAGGTTTCTGGAGTGTACTTAGTTTACACTTTCCCAGGTTTTTTATTTATACGGGTGTGGAACAATTGTGGTACAAGATTAACAGTGTTACGGGAACTACGGTCAGAGTTGTAGTGTATCGTAACCACGGACGAGTAAACAGAGTACTTACAGCGACGAGAGAGATCTATTCTCTGAGTGACAACGGTCGGGTTTGTGAGTTATTGTGATTAGGGAACAACTCACTTTCATCATATCACCAACGGGAAAAGTTTAATATTACTAAAGAAGAGACATTACCAAATATGGATTTGTGAAACCAATTTGTGATAAATATTTATATTTGTATTGAAAGATTGTTTTGATCACTCATCTTCACTCACAAGAGTAGTTAACGGGAAGTGAGAGAGTATCGAGTGAGCAATAATAACCAACTTACTTCATCAGTGTAGTAGATTTGGATTCTTAAACATTGATATAATAACTTTGTTTTTTTGTAACCCAAAACTTACAGAGTTTATTATAGTCTAACACTCTCCCCAACCCACCATATAACAATCTCAGTTAAGACATGAAGGAGTAAGGAAAAGAAATCCGACAAAGCTGCGATGATGTATATTGACATAATTATTGATTTGATTTAATTAGTTTTTGACCATCTACATTTAACCTTCAATCACAGTTTCTGGGTCATTCGGCTGAGTCGACCTAAGATTGCATGAGCAAATGCCCTTAGCGCACTGCTTTAGGATTTGTGGATCCGTGAATTGACGCCCATATCTTCTACATTAAAAGACGGGGTAGATACCAGGAGAACAACAAATTTACAAGAAAACAGCACACCACCTTGATCATGGTCGAATAAAATCAAAATTTACAGGGATGGATGGACTCACCATTAACCGACCAATTAATACAACTTACCTTAATTTCTGATATCGTACTATCAGTATTGAAGGTTTAAAGACTCAAATAAGTGTACCATAACAAATATGATCTATAATAGAAATATGAACGAATAAAACTTCAAATTTAACCAATGCCCCTGTTTGTGGGCTTAAGTGGAGCAAAATTAATGAAAAGTTTAAATAAAAGAAAACACATGAATTCAACTGCCAAAGAACAGTTAGTTTACTCCTGGAAGAGGCAGGCTCTCTTGTGGTATACTATGTCCAAGCTGTTATAGTTTAACTGTAAGTATATGGAAATGATGATAAGCTGTTAGAAAACAGTCTTTCCAATTAAAAACACCAATCGAACCATATGGTATAGGGATAATATCAGTATAAATACAGAAATGTCCCAGGCTTTTCGTTGGTAAGTAAGTAAGTAATAATTATGCGTAACATCATCACACTTATCTATTTAAATGTCACGGCACTAAATGGAAAAAATAATAGTAAACCCTACAACTTTTCCATCTACAATTAAAATCACAAAAACCCATTTTAAAGCTTAAAACATTTAACATAATTCTTTATTTCTTGAGGGAGCTTGTTCCAGAATGGAATAACTCGCCCAGGGAGAAAAAGACCCTTTAGATTCTTTATTTTATATTTAGTAACACTTTTACAACATCTATTTGATGACACAAGATTGCGTCCAGATCTGCTCAATTTGAACAAGCCCGATCCATAGTCAGTCAAACCGCAAGTGGCTTTAAAGCAATTAGCAAAACCTAGTAACATGTGGCTCAAGCTGCTCTTTTATGAAATAAATACAAAAGTGAAATTGCTAAACACGTCTATCCCTGTGCGAGCTTAGCGCGAAATTAGGAAGGACGCTTGACGAGATGATATCCGTCTACCGATTCCTTCGAGAGAGCTGTTGTAACAGGAGAGCAGCAATGCAAGCTGCGAGCCGCGCGCGAGTCGGGTAACACCTCGACAAGACGGACGTGACGCGCGACGCAAAAGCTCACACAGCTCACACAGCGTGCGTCCCAATAGGGTGCGCGCAGAGCGAGTCACAGGGCTATGCTGGCTTAGCGAAGTGTGAATGAGATGGCTACTTGCCCGAGGCCGAATTTAAAGCCTCGTGCGCGCATATATAGGCTATACTGGATTAGAAAACAGTTGCTGTAACCAAAGCCCCTGCAAAGGTGACGGCCGCGGCGCCCCGCAAAAGGTAACAGCCGCGCGGCGCGCGTACGCATAGCGTCCGTTTCACCTTACCAAGTGCTTACGCGCGCAAAATGGCTCTGGTTAGAGCAACCGTGCGTAAGCCCTGGTTAGGTGAAAATTAAAGCAGCGTCCGATAAAAAAGGTGCACCGCGGCGCCAATGCGCCATGCAGCCTATCATGAGCCATTGCCTTGCGTTGCGACCCATTTTTAAATCTGCCGCGCGCTTCGCCACATGTGGCTAAGTTATGCTCTAAGTTGAACCAGAGCCCTTTTGAGCAAGTAGCGTGCGTAATAATGAATGAAAATAGACAAATACATTTTAAATACACAAATCATCCCATATAAAAATATTCATATACCACTTAAAAAGATTTAGGAAAAACACTAATAAAAAACTGTAGAATGTATGCCTGGGGACTTCACCTAACCAGGTGCTTACGTGTTACGCACGCTACGCGTTGCATACAACTCCGCGATCCCCGAGGAGGTTAGCTAGTGTATCACGCATGTGGTTGTGACGCAGTGTGGTGTACCCTTTAAGCTGATATCATCTCGTCAAAGTACAATAAGCCATTTATGGGTGTCGTTAAGAATCGTAAATGACTTGTAATTTACCATAATTGGTAAAGTTAACGCAGCCTTCCTATATTAAGATAGAGAAACACACAATTTTAAAGTGTTTAATATCTGTGTTTTATTATCGAAGCTTTTCACCATATTAAAAGGAATAAGTAAAAATTTGACATCAGAACAGGGCAGACTCTGAATCCTAGTCGTCATTGCCTGGGGACACCTTTTTATTTTCAAGATAAGCCCTTTTTATATGTAGTATAGGGACAATTATCTTTTGAATGTAAACACTTACCTAAAATTGTAATCTTATGACTTCAAACTCACACAAGGAAATAGTGTAGATATGTCTAAGCGGGCAACTTTTTGATGATGAACAATAAAGATAAAATCTTTCATTGGGATTGCTTCTAACATTTTTCTACCTAGAGCTAACAACCCTCATTAACAACCTTGCTTGTCACTTACTCGAAGTTGCAACAGAAATTATTTTTGCCTAATTTAACTGCTTGCAAAAACCATATTAATAGTTCATTTAGTTTCATTCGACTTACATATTTGTCTTACAGACAATTCAATTTCTATTTTTATGTCGATTTTCAAAACATCGCTTGTTTCTTATTATCAATCTAGATAATTTATTATTTACTTATAGATTTGTAGTGCTAACTTCCTCAACCACTGGGGGTTAATTTCCAATTCAGCCAATAAGATTAAATTGATTAAGTGTCCTAGCCAGCTTCTGCCCAAATGACAGGTTTTTTCTATATTATATGATTTGATTGTACAGGTATAAAATAAATCAGTATAAGATAAACCAGAAAAGACACGTGGTTTTCAGATCTTTTGTCATTTCATGTCAAAAAACTGGTCTAACTTCTCCTCTTCCTCAAAGTTAAAACTTTTCATTTTTGGACTATAAGGTGTCAGTAAGGGCCATTTTGAAATTATGGGGTCTTAATAAGGTGTTTGAGCTTCGAGACCATCAACATCGGATTCCTCGTCAAATTTTAGGTCAAGATACTGGTCTGACTTTTTTCCTAGCTCAAAGTTGAAAGCTTCCATTTTGGGGCCTTATAAGGGGTCACTTTAGAGGTCACATGATCATTTTTGGGCCCCGAAACTATCAAATTTGGATTCCTCGTCAAATTTTAGGTCAAAATACTGGTATAAATTTCTTCTAGCTCAAATTTGAAAATTTTCATTTTTAGGACCATTAAGGCCTTTAAAGGCCCTTAAAGACCTTCTGATCAAATTTTTACATAGCCTAAGCCACAGAACCTGCTAAAATCTACGATACCTGAAATTTTCACGACTCTATCTGTGTCTTTTCTTGGGTGGTTGCCACCACCCTTATTTTGAGTTTTACTATTTTGAGTTTTACTGTTGCCACAATATTGTGGCACGGTTCCATAAATTGCTTCAAGTTGCTGGCTTTACTTCAGCGATGCAGCAATGCCCCGGCATGGGCCATGGGGAGGGGCACCGTCATAAGGGGGCACCGAATTGTTATAAAAATATGGGACAATTTTGCAAGATTAACTGTGCAACTAGTCGTGCAAAATTGCCTGTTTGGTTTTATAACTTAATTATAAATTTAGATTTTGGCCATATTTTTATAAATAGCTCCCAGTAAAGCAGTAAGCCAGAGGCGTCACTTGGGGGCGCACTTTAACTGCCAAGGGACGCCATATTGGTTATGGCTACAACCTTATGCCACTGCTTGTTTGAAGTGGGGGCTTCTGATACCCTATTAGCTCTCAATAAATGAATTTAATCTGTAGTGTTGAAATAGTTTTATAATATCGTTCAATCTCTTATAGCAGCATGTAGTTATTAAGTCTCATTTTTTAAATTCAGTAACTTTGTTGATTTTCTCTGTAGACTTGAAAATGTGTTTTTAGGAAACTTTTGGTTACTTTCCCCCGGGCCTCATTCCTTCCCTCGAAATTTTACCAGAAATTTGAGCTTAACATTTTTTTGGAACTTTAAAAAATTTTTTGCTGCGATGGAAATTTGTAACAAGTTTGTGTGCAGTAGTAACTGATATGTGATCCCCTGCATTCCCGCATTTTAAACACATGACACACTAGCATTTACAAGCGTGACTCTGACATAACAGCACCTTGTTAGCTTAACAGCCTGGTGTTCTTGTATGTATCACATTGGGTATTATCACACTGTTTGACATCAGTGCTCGGATGATTGGATCTTGCTCTGTCAATGCAAGGATGTGATGTGATCACATGAAAGGAAAAGAGAAGTGTCATTTGATACACTATATGTAATATAAGGTATCATAGTAGGCTCTGGAATAATAGATCCGGTACAAACCCCAGTATTTCCAAGGCAACTGTTAAATTTTGTTGTCAAAACTTACTTAGTTAACATTGTTCCAAAGACAAAAAGACGGTATATAGACACGATGGTATATAATAGACTTATAAGAGACAATTCAGACCCAATTTTGGGCCCAAATGACACTCCCCCGATTTACCGGGTCCCTCGATTTACCGTGCATTTTGCTTCCCCCCGAAAAGCCTGGTAAATCGAGGGATGAATGTATTTCTTTTCGCTTTTAACCGAAATATAGCATAAGAAGGAAAATATAAACAATGCGAATTCACATTGTTAGTCCATGGAAAAAAATAATTTCAATGTCAAAAATAAAATTTTAAGAAATAATAGTTAAGAAATATCATTAAACATAAATTTTAGATTTGCATTACTCTCTGATACTGGTAAGCTATTGAACATTGTTCTCATTGGTTGGCTATGCATTTCACCATAAAGTGTATATAAAGTGTTGATTGTGGGCCGAAGGATCAACCAAGCTACATGATGTGTACGGAGCAGATATTTGAACGGACACGATTTCCACTGATAGTCAATTCAGAAAATTCATGGGCCGGCACCGTGCCGAGTCGGGTATGATCCAACAACCTCTGCATTGTCTAGATGAGTGCTCTACCAATTGAGCTACCGGCCCCGTTCAAATATCTGCTCCGTACACATCATGTTGCTTGGTTGATCCTTCGGCCCACCCACAACATAACACACCCGTTAACATTCAGTGCACACCTCTGGGAGTCGAGCTTGCTCGAAATGAGGACCTGAAAAAGGCCCCCTCCCCACTTGAAACCACATTTTTAAAGTGTTGATTGTCAATATATACCTAAAAATGTCTTTTTCCAATACTAGAGGAGTGCGCTTAGGGAAAACATTTGTCTATGCAACTTCCTTTGGTTAAGAAATTGTATAATACTTTTACAATACAGAGAGTTTGAACAGTATTAATAAATTTTTGGATGGTCACACACATTAAGTCATTTCAAGCTCAGACACCTGCTTCTTCGAAACATTTGTATTGCATTGAAATCTGAAAAGTAAGCGACCTAAGGTTATCTTGGCACATTTTATTAGGCAATAACAGATCTAGTTAAATTTTCCAGGTTGTAGTTGCCTCTTCAGTTTAACAACTGTCAAAGCCTGGGCACTGGTGAAAGGAACACATAACAAATAATAATAAATGATATCAAGATTTTTACAAATTTTATTCTTTACCGCTCCAATGATCTCCAATCAAGGCTTTCCTAACGGGGACTAGAATTTTACCACTAAAAGTTGGAAAATCTCTTACTACTTTCTGTAAATTGCATGCAAGTTAAAGTGTCACTTGTTATGGTGTCAGTTTATACTCCACTTTCCAATTTGTCACATCAAATTTTTCCTTATTGTAAAATTGGTACAAAACGTATTATTTTTGTTTTCTTCTTCAGTAAGATAGCTATGTCTAGAAAGCTTGTAAATAAGTCATAATCAAGACAACATCAAATTTATTGGTAATCCCAATCTTCTTAGCCATTGCTTCCTCAGTATCCAGGAACCTGACCTAGACTCCATTTTTTTCACTGTGACCTCCTTTAGGCTGTATATGTATGGATTTAATTTTGCATCAAGGATTTCATAAAAATAAAGGGCAGCATTTACTCTACTTCAAGTGCTAGCCAAACAAGCTTCAACATATGTTATTGGGCCTCTTCTTATAAACTTTTACTTAGTGTGCTTGTACTTCTTGTTTAGCTGTGTTTTAGGTACTCTTTTTATCATTTTGCCAATAATAAGAAAACTAATTACTGAATCACGGAAAGAAAGACACTTTTTTGTTTAGGTAATACAAATAAAGTTGATCAATCATTTGGAGTAATAAAAGCATGGCTGATTACTGTTATGTACTTAAGAGTTGATTTTAATTTCATCAGATGTAATGCACTGTAACATAAGTTGCAATGAAATTTTAGTTTGCATCTTATTGCAAATTGTGGTGTTTACACCTAGCCTTATAAGGTGACTATAGACTAGGTTAAGTACCAACTGCACTGCATTTCATGATCCCTCACTGTCTTAAATAAGCAGCTAGAAGATCTTGACAGATCTTAGAGCCAGGTAAGAGTTCTCTTTGGTCTACTTTTAGTTGTTTTAGAATCACAGTACAGTTGCAAAACAGATATTGTAAAACAATCGTAGAATCGAAAAATTTTCTCATTAGAAGTGGTAGTTTAGAGTAAGCAATTTGCTGGGTTCCTCCAAGTCGCTTGCTACTCAATATATAATCTACATTTATTCTAGCCTGTGCAGTTGGTTCCAGCCTGCTCTCATTATAATTCCTGCGAATAACACACCCGCAGTAAATCTAGCCTACTCACCACATAGGAAAACCAGAAATTTTTAATTTGTATGTATTTATATTTCTTGCCAGTTGCACCCCCGGTCGAGGCAAAGCAACCATCTCCTTGCTTCCTGGTGCTGTTTGACCAGGCTAATTTCAATTTTAATCTGTGCTGATTGTAGCAGTGGTTGCCTACTAATGAGATTAGCACAATACAACCTTGCGCTACACTACTACTTATCAACTTTATTATTTATTCTGCATATATCTTCCGGTTCGTCTCTTTTACGACTTTTCAAACTTCTCTTTGTTGGTTTGCGTTGCTGTAGAATGTGAAAGAATTTGATGTTAATACATAAAAACATAGTTATCTTGTTTCATGGAATTTTGCAACAAAATTTTTAAGTAAATATTATTATGAATTTACATTGCAGTTATTATATTCCATTTCGAAATTTGGTAAAAATACAAAATTAGATATTTCATAAACATTTAATCCAGGTATGTAAGTACTGCTAAAGTTGTAAAGAAGGTCAAAACACAGCATAATTACCTGCTTAGTCAGGGGTTAGGCTATCAGGATGGCTGAAAAGTACAAGATAACCCTCTCCGAGCTCAGTGAGCTTATGGAGAATAGGGCTTTGGACGGAAAAAACAAGATCGAAGAAAAATATGGTGGTATCTCTAAAATTGTGGAATTGTTGCAATCAGATGCAACTAGTGGATTGGATGCTAAAAACACGGGAGATCTGGAGGCCCGTGTTGAAGCCTTTGGAAGGAACTTTATTCCTCCTAAGCCTCCCAAGTCTTTTTTCATGCTCATGTGGGAAGCTGCCCAGGATGTGACTCTAATTATCTTGGTGGTGGCCGCTGTGATTAGTATAGTTTTAGGACTGACTGTTGAGGACGACCCTGATACAGGCTGGATTGAAGGGGCTGCTATTTTGATTTCAGTGGTGCTTGTTATAGTTGTTACTGCTGGAAATGATTGGTCCAAAGAGCGTCAATTCAGGTCCTTGCAAAACAAACTTGACGATGATGCCACCATATCTGTGATACGAAATGGTGATTCTGTGAAAATCTTCACCAAGGAAATTTTGGTTGGTGACATCCTGCAGCTCGGGTACGGAGACATCTTGCCTGCTGATGGAATCTACCTCACTGGCAATGACCTGTCTATTGACGAGAGTACTTTAACTGGTGAAACAGATCACATAAAGAAGTCGGTTGAGAAAGATCCCATGCTTCTCTCTGGTACTTCTGTCATGGAGGGCTCCTGTAAAATGATTGTCACCGCTGTGGGCCCCAACTCACAAGCCGGTATTATCGTTCAGCTGATTGAAGGTCGAGAAGAAGAGGAGGACTCTGATGATGGTAAGCCTGCACTCTTTTTTCATAAATTTGATATAGGTCTTTGTTTTTTAGGAAGAAAGACATTTTGGAAATCATCTCTCCTTAACTTGTCTCGCTGGGGGACTTGGACATCACTTTATATCAATTTCCATAGTTTCACATTTTTAGAAACAGAAAACAAGCACTACATGTAAAAATTCTAAAAAGCCCTTTTGCCTTGTGCTGCTGAATTCTAAAACTGTTTATTCAAGTCTAAATACCTTCATCAAAATCCGGTCAAATTATCAACTAAAAAACTTAAAGTCACGATTTTCCCGACAGAATCTGAGCCCGACGAGGATGGTAAGAAATGTTTTCTTGTGTTACAAAAAGGTGTTATATGTGTCACCGGCTGAATTTCTTATCAGCTGTATTTGCAGTTTGGTAGCGTTTGTTATCGTCAACAACCAAGCTTGTTCAGTTGTGCAGCAATGTTTCGTTTTTATCAACGCCCTTGCCTCGACATTTTTCGAGCCAAATCATTAGATAAAACATAAAATGGTTGTTTAAACTTAAGATACATGAAAACTCCTATATGTTAGGCCAATGCGACTATGGGCTTCTATCTGAAGTACCGGCCCAGCAACTAAGCGGTAACATCTCTGTTTGTAACACCCTGAATTAAAATTTGTTAAATTTATAATTATCAATGATTTAATTTTGATGGTGTTAGAACTAATAAACTGATAATTTGTTTTGTAATCTTAACTTGTGTCCATGTTGTTGATCTAAATGTTGAGATAATACATTGGAAATGTGTGATAAATTTGTCATGCAATTAACCAGTTCGATTGTTGTTGTTATCTTATCAGACCGTTCTCCCAGTTAAAGTTATCTTTATCTATATATTTGAAAAGTTATTAAGTTGCTAGGGGATTAGATTTTAATGATGCATCAGTCAGGCAGATTTGGTCGTCTTAGATTTACATCAACTTTACATTGGACATCTTTACATATTACAAATGTTAAGCTCTTTAATAGCCGTCCCTAAAGATGGTATCCCGACACAGACAGATGAATATTGATTTCTCTTCAGACCAGAAGCCTGGAGATGAGGAAGAAGGAAGGCAGATGGTAAACGGTACTGGTAAGCACAAACCAGTCAAACCCTCAAACAAGAAGGAAAAGTCAGTTCTCCAGGGAAAACTGACAAGACTGGCAATCCAGATTGGATACTTTGGAACTGTAGCTGCTATCTTGACCATCCTGGTGCTGAATATCAAGTTCTGTGTTTCCAAGTTTATGTT
The DNA here is from genome assembly GCA_000226015.1 of Mnemiopsis leidyi. NCBI lineage: Eukaryota > Metazoa > Ctenophora > Tentaculata > Lobata > Bolinopsidae > Mnemiopsis > Mnemiopsis leidyi. The sequence goes on along the minus strand of JH153748.1, from coordinate 72,436 downwards.
TGGAGAGCACCAATGTAAACTCACCGTCGGTGAAGGTTTGTCAGGACTGACTTGCAAAATCTTTCTGTGTTGTTAATATAATTCACGAGTCCATTGATATTCCCGCTCTTTCGAATGCAATGAAAATTCGCTTTTTTTATCTATAATTTCCACTACGACATAAATGACGACTGTAACAACAGATTGCCAGTAACAATGCTATGTCCCAGGAGAAACGGCCAAGGTAGAATGGAAACACTCGGTACACGAGGAAGGTCACTGCAACACCACGCTCCTGGCCGAGGGAGCTGTAGGCTCTGTCGAGTGGACCCTCTACAAGGGCTGGCAGGAGGAGTACATCAAGGAACTTCTGGAGTTCTTCATTATCGGTGTAACTGTGTTGGTAGTGGCTGTACCGGAGGGTTTGCCTCTGGCCGTGACCATCTCTCTGGCTTACTCTGTCAGGAAGATGATGAAGGATAACAACTTGGTGAGGCATCTCGACGCTTGTGAGACTATGGGAAATGCTACTGCTATCTGCTCGGATAAAACCGGTGAGAATTCGGGAAAATTCAGCATGTAACTTCTTTGAAGGTAATAATTCAGCTGCTGAGTCAAATCGGTTCGTAAGAGCTCAAAAAAATTTCGTTCGACATTTATCATTTTACAGATTTGTCATGCTCTCGCACATGCCTAGTGTTTTTGAGGATGCATTGCCGACAAAAATCCGGGAATTTCCGAGAATTCCGCACGCACGTGCCAGCATCATTTCACCATGACCTTGCAGGGACGCTGACGACAAACCGTATGAGCGTGGTACAGAGTTTCTTCATGGGAAAGTTGGTGAAACACGTGCCATCACGTGACATGCTGACTCCAGCCGTTGTGGATCTCTTCTCCAACAGCGTCTCCGTCAACTCCAGCTACTCCAGCAACGTTATTGTAAGTTGAACTTTTCTCTTCAGAGCAACTCCCCGCTCAGCTTGTTATGGAATGTGGAGAACTACAGAATACGCAAATAGAACATTAGTGTGCCTATAAATAACGTGTTACCAACGCAATCCCCGCTGTAGCCGTGTTTACTGATAATTTCTTACCCTGTTAACTATAATAATAATCGGACTCTATCTACAGAAATCTGAAGAGCCCGGCCAGCTGCCCAAACATCTGGGTAACAAGACGGAGTGCGCCTTGTTACAGTTTGTAGGTGAACTGGGGGAGGATTATGAGGCTATCAGGAAACAGAATACTGAGGAGAGTTTCTATAAAGTCTACACTTTCAACAGCAAGAGAAAGTGCATGGCTACTGTCCTTAAAACTGAGACTGGGTTTAGGATCTTTGTTAAAGGTAGGTCTGGGGGTCCTTTGCTAGGTCCTACACGTAGATGTAACATGCGTTTTAGTCATTTTCCACGATCTTATTTTTTCCTTTTATTTAGTTTCCATCCAGGAAAACTGAGTATGAAACGTCTAACGAATTTAGTTTAAATTTCGTGACTGTGAGCTATGTTGTGTGTGAACTGGGAGCCATGTTGTATGTGAAACAACCGTTATTCCACTTCCTTCTCTCCACTTGAACTTTACACTGACCAGCATTCCAGAGCGGCCTGAGTCATTACTGCCGGCTATTAACATAAATTACACACTTCGCGATACTTCGTGAAGATTACTGTGCAACTTAGCAGAACGCGAACCGCGATGTTAGTTTAACGTTAACACGCCAGCTAAAAGTTTGTGTTATACTCTGCGTTGTAAATTCTCAGCTCAAAGCTATTAGCTACCTATTTTGGGAAGATGGTATTCTTGCTTTGAGTAGACACAGCACTACTTTGCTAGTGATGGGAAGATCATTGAATTAAAAATGTTAAAGTTTTAAATTAAAATCAAATCAACTGATAAATTGGATGACATTTTGATACCTGTCCCAACAAAACTTCTGGCCAAGATTTTGCTCAGTGATACTGTGGTAATTCAAAATTTGGGAATTCCGTGATCAATAAGACCTAATATTTTGCCCCTATGTCTACCTTATCTTATCTACCTTATCTTATCTACCTTATCTTATCTACCTTATCTTACCAGTTACCATGTTGTACCTACAGGTGCGGCGGAAGTCGTTCTGGGACGATGCGATCACATTATCGGAGAGGACGGTGCCGCTGTCGGTCTTACCGCCAAGACCTACGATAGGCTCGTGGAGGAGGTCAGTACTCAGTACTCGTGTACATGCAACTGTTTACTAGGTTTTCAGATTTTACAGAATTTGAGTTGAAACCAGAGTCGTTACACATAACTTAGTCTTGCTTTCCGTACTTGACTGAATGTTACCTTACTCTGTATGAACTGACAGATTTTCGGTGTGCTGCGTGCTTGTTGTCGGTAGTTAGAAAATGTAAGTCAGGGAAAATTTTACAGCTAGGTGTCATGGCTAGATGTCAGGGTTTCTGGCTAGGGCAGTACCGTAGAGTATTGAATAACAAACCTAGCTCGCAAGCTGCCCAGAACTCACAGAATCTCGATGTAACACTTTGTTTACCTAATTCCCGTTAGCGAGAGAGTTACATTGTTTACATTCCTACCTTACATTTCTAGTAATTTGCCGGGTTTGAAACAACAAACCCTTGTCCCTTGCCACGGCACTTTTCCACACTTTAAACACTGTTTTTATGCAGAACTCGGTGTTGTTTAACACCCTGCTAGAAGAGTTACGATTTCTGTGCGTGTGCGTGTGTGTGAGCGTACTATATATTGGACTGTGAAGTGCAGGCCAAGTGTACTCTCTTGCCGACCCGGAGAAAGAGCTGAACCGCTGTAATTGTCATTAACTCCTCCGTTTTAATTACCTTCAGTCTACACGTCACATTTCCCACCTGCCTCTATCCACACTTCTCATTTAAGAATGCTGGAGTTGAAGCCCCTGTGTGTACTTGCCGTCCTTTTGTGGGTTATTTTTAGTTTACCGCCTTTATTTAAGGTACGGTAATACGGCTAGAAATTGTAGACTTGCATTAGCAAGGTTTAATTTTCATGCCTTACAAGTGTCAGCGTCAATTTACTGTACATGGCGGGACAGACTGGCAAGGCTTGTACTGTACATGGCGGGACAGACTGGCTAGGCTTGTACTGTACATGGCGGGACAGACTGGCTAGGCTTGTACTGTACATGGCGGGACAGACTGGCTAGGTTTTACTGTACATGGCGGGACAGACTGGCTAGGTTTTACTGTACATGGCGGGACAGACTGGCTAAGCTTGTACATTGCCTTGCTCTTGAAATAATGGTAAAATTGTTGTGTGATACTCTAATACTTATACTTTTTAAGTTGAGCATGGAACTGCCTGGGGCATAAAAACCGTCTCGCATCTGTTGAAAGGCTAAACACTGCCATGCATGCATAAATAGTATCACTTTTGACGTAAATTGAATATATCCTGTTGATACCATACATTGAGGTTGTGTAGAAAATAACACATTTCAAATATCCATCAACAAGCCTTATGTCATAGAAATTCGGCTAAATCACCGCTCATACGCCCAACCACAATCGCTTTACCCTAACCGCTTTACCGCTAACGTTGCTTTAGGCGGTAATTAATTCAATTAATAGTCTAGCTGGCCACCATTATATTACCTTAATATGACAGAGGTTTTCTTCAAGCCACTGTCCCGTACAAGGTACATCTCGATAGACGTATTATATAGAAGAGAGTTTGCCGTCAAATAACCAACCGAAATGTTTGCAAGGCTGATCCTATTGAACACAGAGACCTATACAATAGATAATAAGAACCGAAGTGCAGCGAGGACAAAGCCATGTGTGTTTTAGAGCTTGACTTGAGAAACAGTTGCGACGTAATTCTAATTGATAGCTTTCAGACTGTGGTTTGTGCCTTTCTTTTCCCACTACGTGTGTAATAACGGCTGCTACATCAAGGTATTATAATACGCCGAATTGATAACAATTCCGCGGACACTGGGGATTGTTCAAGTCGCATCATTTAGATTCCACTGATCTGAGCTGATTCCTTTATTTCTAGACCTAAGAATGAGCTGACATTTCTTGTACGACCGTATAAAAGAAGCCAGCGCCTTGCCGTAGTTGCTAGCTCTTGTAGCGGGCGAAATCTAAGTTTTAGAAGCTTAAAACTGACATTTCAAATGGGTTATCCAATTTCACTCCCTCTCCCTCTCTCTTTCTCTCCCTCTGCTCCAATCAAAATGCCGCATCTTTTCCCGTCCATATTTTCACGTTAAGAAGTTCTGGAGTTGTAGATGAAATAAGGAAGTGTAGAAACATACCGGACATGTCATCACTACGGTCAACGTGCCGGCATGTCTATTTACAGACCACCAGACACTCTGTGTGTGTGTGTGTGTGTGTGTGTGTGTGTGTGTGTGTGTGTGTGTGTGTGTGTGTGTGT
>JH153746.1:34101-54205 GCA_000226015.1 Mnemiopsis leidyi | reverse complement strand
AGGTTTCCACCTTAGTTAGAGTTGCAGAGTTTGCATTAATTATACTCTAAGTCCTATATTTACAATTTTTGCCGCGACAAAGCCGCGATTTTCACGATTTTTGCCGCGACATAGCCGCGATTTTCACGATTTTTGCCGCGACATTGCCGCGATTTTCATGATTTTGACCGCGACAAGGCCGCGATTTTTGCATTTTGGCTTGTCGCGGCACCGCGATTTTTTGGCCTTAAAAACCGCGACAAATTTTTGCCCCTGCTCCTGATATGATTAATGACTCACGAGACCATGGGGCTTAAGCGAAGACTCCCAACACTAGGAGCAGAGAAGACTCGGCCACGCTAGTCACGCCCTACCCTAGAACATTAACAGACGACCCCTCTCGGAGGACTTAATCCGTTACAACAAACCTGCCCCCGTTACCGTCAACTTTCTCTCGCTCGCTTGCTTCTAAGTTTTTCCACAACTACAACCAAAGCCCGCTCGAAAAATACTAACAGGTTAATCTGCACCTGGTAAATTTATCAAAACTCAAAGCAAGCGACCGAGAGAAAGTTGACGATGTGAAAGTTAATTGTTACCCCGGGCTAATTGAGAAAATAACTTTATTGAAAGAGGGAATAGCCAAGAGACTCTCCCCGGTCAAAGCAAGCAACCAATTTATTGATTTTTGGTAAATTGTTTATATATGAACTGCCTTACCTCATCGAACAAAATCATAAAAGAATGAAGCGAAAAATAAATGTGTGATTGCCATAAGGGGAGTACATCGATCTTTATTTCGCAAAATGAAAATGCGGCGACTCTACTGCCCGCCCATTTTAATACAACCCGGGGTTTTTAATGCGGTTACCTGTCGGCGCGGTCAGCTGATAAAAAAATGCTTCTTTCTTGACAAATTAATATATGTATCCTTATCCAATATGCATTAAATTCCGTTAATCATTTAATATGTGGTGAGGGAGGGCACCCAAACTATTTTGGGATAACAAAGTATCAAAATCTTTTGTAAAATATTTCAAAATGGTAACGCTGCTGTCCCATTTTGAACACAACCCCTGGTATTAAATGTGGCTTTCTGTAGTTCAGATGATCAAATCAAAATACCAAATTGACCCGCCTTCGACGAACTAGTGTAGATCAGGCTTTAGAAACCGTTGATACGATATTAGCCGAAAAACGCGGCCTCTTGCCGGAAATCAATTTACAATAATCATTAGTAATGACTAATGAAGATTCATCTTTCGCCCTTAGGCCCATGTGGCTTTGAAAACCTCGTCACTCTCCTGCTTTTCATCTTCTTTCTTTCCCCACTCGCTTGACTTCTCCGTCAGTCAGCGGGTCAAATTTGTCGTTTCTCCTTCTCCTCCCTTCCTCTCCTCTTTACTATCTCCATTCTACCTTCCTCTCCTCTTTACTCTCTCGACTCTCCCTTCCTCTCCTCTTTACTCTCTTCTCTCTCCCTTCCTCTCCTCTTTACTCTCTCTTCTCTCTCCCTTCCTCTCCTCTTTACTATCTCCACTCTCCCTTCTTCTCCTCTTTACTATCTTCACTCTCCCTTCCTCTCCTCTTTACTATCTTCACACTCACTTCCTCTCCCCTTTACTCTCTCTATAACTCTCCTTTCCTCTCCTCTATGCTGGTTATTCTCTCCTTTCCTCTTCATTCTACGATTTTATCTCCCTTCTCTTCTTCCAATCTTTCTCCCCTAGTCTTAGTCCATCTATTCTCCTGACCCTGTATTGTATATCTTCTACCCCCTTTTCTGTATCCTTAATTTTTCGCTGTATCAGTATAGCTTACACTTGTAGAATGTAGGCCTTACACTCCAGAGTTATACCCTTACAAGATCAACGAAGCTCCGATACCCATTTTGACCCAATCTTGACCTGGCCTAAAAAATTTCGAGCTTTTACATCTGGCACATATGTCTTTTAATCTCTCCTCACTTATGATCTTTACAATCCTTTTTCTACGCTCTCTTTTTATCTCATATGTCCTTCATCTATATTTCGTCCTCTAGCCCCTCTCTTTTTTGATATTTTGCCCTCTTCTCTTTCCTTCTCAATCCTTCAAGTTAATCCTGTATTTTCTGTTCGACTCAGACTATATTTAGATTAAGATTAACATTAAGAAATCTTTTGTGAAAATTTACAAAGCACAGGACACTGGTGTCCCATTCTTATCACAACCCTTATGCTGAAGGTTTTCAATGTGGCTTTATCATTTCTGCAGGTCAGATGATCAAAAAAGAACTCCAATGTCCATCCTTGACAAACCGTATATCAAAACCCTTAATGAAATATTTCAAGAGAGAGGACACCAAAATTATTCTAGGATTAAGAAATCTTTTGTCATCACAACTCAAGGTTTCTAATGTGGTACACCTCGGAGTAGGTGTCTGTCCCATTGTGATCACAATTACCGGCCACTAGGCGCTGCTGCGTGGCTATCTCTACGTTTCCCTCCGAACGTTGTCGTAGACAATAAGGGCTCGGCTGAGGTACCCGGCAAGATCACAATACAATCTCACTCTTAATCTCAATCTGATCATGTCTCAGCGCTGTCCAAATATTTTGGAAGGCAGCTCATCGGATGATTTGTCCGACCTTCGTTCCTCCGACTCCGAGAATAAGATGTCGGGAGTGTGCGCCTGCTGTACAATGTACAACTACAAGTACAACTACAACAAATGAAAAACAGACCTATAAATACCATTCCACAATTGTCGTGGAATTGAAAAAGAAAGCGGATTTTTTATGTAATGACGTAATGTCCGCGCCGAATTATGAAACGTAAACAGGATCAGGATTCTTATACTATTACAATACTATATTGTGACAAGTACCTAATAGTGACATGTCACTATAAAGTGTTGTCACTAAAAGGTATGTTTTGCATACTATATAGTGACAATGACATGTGATCTCTCTGACACAAATATATTGATGTTATGGGATTTTTTGAACACTATAGTGGGCGCTTGTTAATAAATGCTTTTCGCGACGTGACTGCTGTCTTTCTGGACTACCTTGCTCCTGATCCAGTGCACTTATCCTAACATCTGGACTTTTCTCACAACAAGGACTACCAGACACAACTATCAAGGACCGCTTGATAAAATCTCCCCCTCCCAAAGCAGCTAGCTGGGTTAGATAAGAATCTCTACTGGAATCCTTCGTGCAAACTGACGATGACCAGCAGTACGAAGTCCTCGACTACCTCACTGCTGTCTCCACTGCTTTTGGGATTGATTGTGTTGATTTGAATTATATGTTTATGGGATTATATATTTTTGATACGTACAATTATTCAAACTTTGTGCTTTGATACATACATAAATAAATTAACAGTTAATAAATCAGTTGTTAGGTTAATGAGCAAAAGTGCCATTAAACTCGACTTGTCACTATATAGTATTGTCACTATATAGTACGTCTAGCGAACTTTATAGTGACAAATGTAGACTGTCACTATTACGTACTTGTCACTATATAGTACCGTCACTATATAGTACGTCTATAAGCGAACTTTATAGTGACAAATGTAGACTGTCACTATTACGTACTTGTCACTATATAGTACCGTCACTATATAGTACGTCTATAAGCGAACTTTATAGTGACAAATGTCGACTGTCACTATTACTTACTTGTCCCTATATAGTACTGTCACTATATAGTACGTTTACCACCGAGAAAGATTCTGTCCTTTCCCGGAAACTGACGAGACGCAGCTACCTCGTTGTATTATACATCATACTAGAAAAACTTTCAGCTCACCGATCCCAAATGGATCTTAAGACAGTAAAGCATCACGCTGGTTGCTGGAACACCATTATAACCATTTCTCTGTTCTCTGATGTGTAAAATCTTTGTGAATCCAAACCAGCAAATACACCCCGCTCCTAGTCCTACAGAAACTCCAACAGATTTCATAGCCTTCATGTCGTGTGGTTAGGCTGGAAAAATGCTGTTTGTACAAGATAAGGAATAAATATTTAGGTTAATGAGCAAAAGTGCCATTAAAATCGACTTGTCACTATATAGTATTGTCACTATATACTACGTCTAGCGAACTTTATAGTGACAAATGAAGACTATCACTATTACGTCCTTGCCACTATATAGTATTGTCACTATATAGTACGTCTAGCGAACTTTATAGTGACAAATGTAGACTGTCACTATTACGTACTTGTCACTATATAGTACTGTCACTATATAGTACGTTTACCACCAAGAAAGATTCTGTCCTTTCCCGGAAACTGACCAAGCGCAGCTACCTCGTTGTATTATAAATCATACTGGGAAGATTTTCAGCTCACCGATCCCAAATGGATCTTAAGACAGTGAAGCATCACGCTGGTTGCTGGAACACCATTATAACCATTTCTCTGTTCTCTGATGTGTAAAATCTTTGTGAATCCAAACCAGCAAATACACCCCGCTCCTAGTCCTACAGAAACTCCAACAGATTTTATAGCCTTCTTGTCGTGTGGTTAAGTTGGAAATATGCTGTCTGTACAAGATAAGGAATAAATATTTTCTTAATTAGAGCCACTAGTTGCTGATTGGTTAAGCTGGAAATATGCTGTCTGTACAAGATAAGAAATAAATATTTTCTTAATTAGAGCCATTAGTTGCTGATTGGTTAAGCTGGAAATATCCTGTATGTACAAGATAAGGAATAAATATTTTCTTAATTAGAGCCACTAGTTGCTGATTGGTTAGAGTGGAAATATGCTGTCTGTATCTGTAGAATCCAGCAAAAAAACAAATTTTTACAGTGTGACTGTGATCATGTCTAACTGTAAAGTGAAGAATATGAAACTTTACTACTTATTACTAACGAAGTTGTTTCATTTGTACTTAACTTAGTCATTAATTGATTCTAAAGGTCATACTTGACATTTAATTTTTAATTTCACTTAGGAGGGCAGATTAGCTCAAACTTTTTGTTTTATTTGGAAATTTTTTCTTTACAATTTTTAGGAACGCAGTGAAAACTCAAGTCGTTAGCTTGCCAAATATTAAGTTGGGTCAATAATTAGATCACTCAACAAAGATGACATAAAGTAATATAAATTTTCGTGTTGGATCAACTCAAATATATTTTAAAAATAAAATAATTCATTTAAAAAAATAATTCATTTAATTAGATTTATTCATGAGTAAACTGTTCATAGAATCATAAATATTAATCAAGTGATCATAAAATCAAAGAAAATTAAGACAATTAAAATCGTTCAAATCACGCAAATCAGCTACACCCAAGTATTACTTTTAGTTTCACCACATCTTATAAATATTGTCTTTCTTCCACTTTCTCAAAGTTTAGCCCCTTTTAATCCTTCGGCAGGACAGTGAGGTTGACCGGTTCAGATTGGTACGTTTTACCTTTAACTGTAACCACAACTCTGAAATGAAAACGTTGTGAAAAGCTGAAAGCAAGCTCAAACAAGTTTATCATGTATATGGTATTATCTATCTAGTTAGGTTGAAATTTGCACTAATTCTGATGTACATTTATCCTGGAATACCAAGTTTCTTCACTATTAAAAACATAGTGTACACGTACACATATTGCCCGCTTCGACTAGGATTTTTCCATTTTCCGAAAGAGCGATAGAAAGTGTTTCCATCTTTTGAACTGCTTGAGACCTCAGCAAGCTGACCATCCTTCAACGTCCAGAATTTAACATCCCTTGCTCCGGGGTTCTGAGGGAGAGAGGAATGTTGTTTGTCGGGATTTCTCTAACGAATCAGTTAATCACTTAATACTTTTATGATGAAAAAGATTGTACCTACATGAGAGGCCTATAGTACTTATAATCTTACCCCTATTGTGGTTGTAACGTCGAACTCTATCCTACATCTTAATGCGTCCCCTTGCTTGCACGTCAGTTCTGTCACTTTTGGAGTTATGGTAACCTCGTTTTGTTCACCCCCAACTTGGATGTCGGCCGAGTCTTCCCCGCCTTGTCCTTGAGCGTGACACGTGCATGTTCCTTTGTCAGACAGTTTGGCTGGATTCATTTCAAGCTCCGTGTAATCCTCTGTAAGAAAATGTATATAAAAATTGATATTGATTTGATCTTGAACTAAAATTGGACTTTGATGATATATAATCGTTTGATTAACGTTTTACAAAACTTTGCGGTCTGAGTGTTACCAACGTTTGATCCTGATTCTGACATTGTCTTCACCGTTCACCATATCATTTCCGTTACAGGACCACCAAATCTTTGTTGTGCGCTCCAGTTTGTTGCACTAGAAAAGAGATACTTTAACAAACCAAGCTCGAAATTCGTTTTTCATACCATAAAAGCATAAAATGATTAAAAATTGATTTAGACTAAGAAGCATCAGATCTTACCCTGAGAATTAATTTGCCACCCTCTACGAAGTCAACCTGGTCATCAGCAGCTTCAACCAATTCTATCTCTTCTGTCTGCAGAGAAACTTCAAAGTTCCCCTCTGATGTCTTTCCGTCCTTCGTCACCACGCATTTGTAGCTGTTTTCCATCTTGGCGTCCATTTTCAGTATGGTGAAGGTCAAGCCGTCATCAGAAACGGAGTAAGATTTCCAGTTGGTGATGTCCTTCAAAGGCTGAAGTTTGAACCACCTAATGTCCCCTTTTTCAACATCCACTCCATTGACACGACATGTTAGTTCGAGAGGTTGTCCGTCTACTCCTTTGGGGTTGGGGTTGACTGCCTCCAGCCAGTTGGCTTGACAAGTGGGACAACAGTCTCCTTCATGGGAAACTTCAATCTCATCATCACCACACTCAACATTGCAAGCTTTGTCCTCACACTCCTCAACTCCACCACCGACACACTTGCAGGTCTTACATTCAGCTCCCTTTTCGAACTTGTCTCCGGCTCCGTATAACTGTCCAGCATATTCACATTGGCAGTTCTCCAGACTCACACACTTTCCATCCTCCATCATTTCTCCTTTTGGACAGAAACATCCAGCTTGAGCTTGTTTCCCCCCGTTCGGGTTTCCGCATGATGGAGCCGGCTTTGGACCCTTCGCCATGAAAGTCGTACCCTCAGGACACTCGACTGCACAACCACTTTCGGGATAGCTAAGCTGCCAGCCGTCTGTATCAACTCCAGCCTGGGCCTTGCAGTCACCAGCAAACTTGTTGAGGGGTGCACAACCACAGGTCTTGTCACCGAAACATCCGCAAATCTGTTGAACCGCATCTGCTGCAGTTGCCTCTACATCCATGGCGGCTTTGCACTTCGAGAAAGGTTGCTTTTTCAGAATGTCATTGACGTGTTTTTCAAAGTCAGGTTTTTGATCCATCAGTCCGAAATCTCTGCAGACATCTGCAGGGGGTGGAGGAGGAGGACAGTCAGCCTCGTCATCGATAGCCCACGCTGTTCCAAAATCTTCCACGCTAAAGTTAATATTTCATTACTTAACCCGTTTAAGTTATGAGATATTTTATTTTGAAAATATCGACTTCCCGAAGTCAATTGATTCACTGACATTATCTCATAAAAATGCAGTAGAAAAGTTTCAGTATGTTTTCAGTCATACCTGTCAAGGACATCACCATCAGGTCCTGTCATATCATTAGAGTCATCGTCGTCCCATTTTCCACACATTCCCGTGGAGGATCCCTTGCAGGAACCGTGGACATCGATTGAGTAGCTGGAGACTTTGTCCCATTGCAGATACACAAACGGATCCTTTCCGTCCTGCGTTATTGTCATTGCGTATGTTCCTGTAGATCAAAAGCTATATATAGTAAATCTGGTATTGTGAAGCAAATTTAAGTAATGCAAAACTACGATCAAACATGTCTATGACTGTTACCACGCCAAAATCTATGCACTAATCCGCACCCCCCGAAGGCTGAATTCATTGTACAAAATAACGGTATGATAGTCCTATTTATTTAAGTCATATTTTTGTTCCCTTTACACGTTTACAGTACTATAAGCCCGCAGTTAAAGAGCACCTCTTGTAATGCCGAATCTTAAGTCCGGTGGAAGCCCTTTTAAATCCGATGAAAGTACTTTTAAGTCCGGTGAACGCTCTTTTTAGCCAACAGGCTTCTGCGTACCGCGGCTTCTGACCAAAGTAATCTACTCTCCATATGGTACGGTTTCCACTTTTCAGAATTTCAGTTTTTACTCTCATCAACCCATGTCATTTTCACAATTCATTTTAGTAAAAAATCTAATTAAGCACGCGTAAATTTAGCACGCGTGAAACTTTGTTCACCTAAAATTTCTCGGGTATAAGTTATATGTATAAGGACGTACATGTGACCAAAACATTCCTTTAGTAAGCACGCTAAACAGAATAAGGAGAATTATGTAAAAAGAATTACCTACAAATTACATGTGTCACTGTGGTTTTTCAATACTTAAAGCTTTTCTTTTCTCTTTTACCAATGACCAGCTGGATACTTTGGCCACGGTTGTTTATGCCATTTAAAGATGTCTGGAAGGTAATAGGAATAGAAACTACTTCTTTTGGGGGCGTACAAGTTATCATGTAATTGTATTAAGTGCCTCAAGGCCCAATCATTGGTCCACTACGATTCGTCCTCTTTGACGGCTAGGTTTCTAGAAATAATCGAAACGCCACCGAAAATGGTATTATGTATGTTTTTGACCTTACCTATGTCTTCTATTCTGACTTCCGAATTGTCTCCGTAAGACTTGTGCATTGGAAGGGCAATTTTATCGCCATTCAAAGTTACTGTGTTTCCCTCAAGCTTATAAACGTCTGTCTTAAAAGCAACCTAAAAATGTACACGTGTTAGCATGAATATTCACTAATCTGATATTGTCAGTTTGCGGTATTTTTGTTCGTATAGTTGAGAACTATTGTTTAAGCAATCCACTTTACAGGGATCAAACTTACCTCAAGGTATTTTGTCTTTGTGCTAGCCTTGTCTTTTACGTGATCAGCAAACATTGCCACATCCCCACATTTGAAGAAGTTGTACTTGCAATCTCCCTTAAAGGCAAACTCTGATCCGTCGAATGTCTTGTAGAATGGATCTGCAGCTGCAGAGCAATGGCCAGGCTTAGATATACATGTTTTGATGCATGTGTCATCAAACCAGGTTATTGGAGTTGGATCCTCACACTCTTCCCCATCATCGATACATTTACAATTATGTACTCCATGAGCGTCACATGTACATTCTTCGGTATCCTGAGGGTTGTAGAAGGTTCCTTCCTCGAACTCAGTTCCGTCCTCGTGCTCGCAGATAGCTGGCATGACCACATCTACCAAAAAGTCATCACTAGCGGTAACCCCATCCTTGGTTGCCTCACATGTATAGGTAGCATCGTCATTAGCATCAGCGTTGTTTATGGTCAGCATCTTTCTAAAAAGTTGTCATTAAGTAATACTGGCAATGAATTTTAAATGGCAAATCTGAGGGGGTCTGTACTTGTAGTCCCCGACTAGTATGTCTGAGTTCAATGACTAGTAAACTAAAGAATTAAATATTATATTACTAAAATCGAGGGAATCCCTTTCCCCCCCCCCCCCAAAAAAAATACTTATAATGCTAACTTATTCTTTGAAATCCCCTTGGTCACTTTGACTCCGTCTCTGTACCACAATATGTCTTTCTGTCTAACTCCATCAACCATAATTCTGCAAGTCAGACTCAAAGACTGTCCTTTCTTTATTTGGTTGTCAGGGTTAACAGCCTTTAATGGAGGTTTTAGGAAGTGTTAGCCTTAATCCCGTTAAAATTTTCCAGCTATTGTCTTTCCACGAGGATTATAGATAATTATAGAAATGACTAGAAGACCCTTGGTACACTGAGATGACAGGTCACGATCAACGCTCACCAGATAAATGGAAACTGCTTAAAGAACGCTTACCACAACCCAATTATCAATACAACGGTTGCAGCATTCATCGTCGTTTCTTCCTTCTAACTCATCAGCTGCACAATTAAGTTCGGGACACGGATCATCAACACAGGTCATCTCTCCAGCGTCTTGACAAGTGCAGGTCTGTGCGGGACACAGTCCGTCTTTCTTTATCACATCTCCGTTCTGAAGTGCAAAGTTGTAAACCCTGATACTTTGATTTTCTTCTATCGATTATCTGCATTTACAGGAATGGAAGTGAAACTTGTCTTACTTTGAGTGTTAACAAATGCTTTTAACTTACATTGTAGAACTGTCCCTCGTAGAGACATTTGCAGGCGTTAGCTGCTACGCATTCCCTGTCCTGTAGAAACTGTCCTTCAGGACAAAAACAACCTCGAACTGTCCCAGTTTGCTCTGGGTTTCTGTCCAGACATGTTGGTACAGGGGTAGCTCCATTTGCTTTGTATACTGTTGGCTCGGGGCACTTGTAAGCTGAGATCGGAATTTTTATGGGAACTTTAGAATGAAAATGTTGATATGCAGCCGAGGTCGTCAATGAAAAAAAGACTTACGAAAAATGCTGTTAGGATGTTGTCATCTGAAGGAGTATGATACTTACGACAAAATGCGACTGATTTTCTCCAGTCGCTTAGATCAATGTTGTGGTTTTGGCATTGAGTTGCGTACACGTCAAAAATGGAGCAAGCACAGCTCTGAAGAAAAATCTATGTAAAAAATCAATATTATCATAGGTATAAACATGGCCGTACAGTTTGTCAATAGCATCTAAAACTATGGCTTGGTCTACCACTAGGTATCAAAACAATTCACTGAAGTAGTGCCTAAAGGAATATATGTAGTCTCAGTACGTTGTCGAGGAAACAATTGCAGACATCTTCCATACAGTCTTTCATTATTCCTCCGTCTCTGTCGCCAATAGGAGCAGCACCATGACATTGCGTGAACGGATTGTCTGAAATAGAATGGTTAACGGCTCAATATAGGACGGAAAATGGATTTTGAGCCAAAGAAAATTTGCTGATACTCAGTACTTCTGTACTCATGCTCACTTATGAAGTTTCCACTTATTCGAACTTACTATTCAAAGCACCGCAGATAGCCTCAGCCTCGTCGTGAGCGTTACCAATGTCTCTGCAAGGGTCAGGAGGGGGTTCAGGAGCAGGGCAATCTTCGTCAAAGAGTTTGTGAATAGCTCCCAAAGTGTTCCCATTTCCTCCGATCAGATCGTCGTTAGGATTCCCGTTCCAGTTTCCACAGAGGCCTTCTGTGATGTCTGCACAGGATCCGTGTAGCCACATCTCAGCATTTATCCACCTTCCGTAGTTGGTGGCTCTGAGTCTAACCGAAGGATTTCTACCCTTGCTGTAAAGTCTGATCTCCAGCTGACCATTGTTCACTATTTCTACTCTATCTCCGTTGTTGTATACTTTCACATAAGGAACTTGAACCTGGGCAAGGGGAAGCTGCATATGATTTAAACTAAAAGCTAACGTTCAATCAACGTCTTACTTAATACATTTAAACAAACACCAAAAATACTATTGTCGAATAGGGTTATGGTGTAAAGAAGAGGAATTTTTTTTGTAACTTTGATGAGAAAAAGGACTGCTAGTGTAGTTACGTACATCTTTCAACACTGCGTATTCCTTGTTAAAAGAGGTACGTAACTACACTAGCAGTCCTTTTTCTCATCAAAGTTACAAATAGGGTTATCGATCTAGGTTTTACCGCATTTCCGTTCACTTCAGCCAGCAGTCCTCTTGAAATTGCGAAAGTAGTCCCCTCGAATTGAAGCTCCATTCTTTTTGTGTATGTTGGAGCTCGGTTAAGAAGATCAACATTTTTGAAGTTAACCTGAAATTATAATTATGCATAAATCCACCATTCGTTAATTCGATTTCTTATTTATCAATTTTGGCAAAGCTGCTTTGAAGATTATCGAACGAACATATAGTAGCAAAGTATCATGAAGTTGAAGAACGTAAAATATCTCACAGTAAAGTCCCCACAGCTGGCTGCTTGGTAAGTGCACACTCCATGGAAATTGTAACGACGTCCGTCAAAGGATCTGTAATGAGGGTCTCCAGTGCTGGCGCAATACGCAGGAGCTGAAAAATCTTTGTAATTTTAGATTTTTTGGGAAGGGTCACAATTTATTGTCGATTAGAAGTTAGAAACAGTGCCTTATACCTTCTGATTGGTTCAGTTTGTGATCTGAAACATCCCCATAAATACCCTAATTTCCTGTAATTTCAGGACCAGAAGCAGAGTTTAGATTCGGGGCTGATTGTAGGTATCACTCACAAAGTTAATACATCGTAACATCGATCATTATCAACAAAGGTGGACAATCAAAGTAAAGGAAACTCACGTGGAATACACTTGGACTCGCAGGTCTCTTGATCCACCCAGCGGGTAAGCCCGCCCCCACATGGCGTTGTGTCCCCACAAGCACACTCGAAACCGCTCTCTTTGCACGTGCATGTCTGGTCTCCGTCCTTGTAGGTAGCTCCTAAAGAAAACTCGTTTCCAGCATCGTCTTTACAAGGGGCAGTGCAAACTTCAGCGTTAGAGATAGATAACTGCCAGTTGAAGACATTCTGGAAAGCAAAGCCTACTCCCCCAGGCCTGACATAGTACGGCTGTACATCTGAAATCTCTTGTTCTAGGTTTCCGTTAATCCAAACGTCCTCGTTTTCATCCTTCACCAAAATTTCTGATGAGATGTTATATCAACTATCCTGATATCGATCATTTTTCATAAAAACGAAAGTTCATATTCACATAAACATATCTTTGATCATGGGGTAGACCTAGCACGTTGCGTTGCAATAAACTAATAAAGTTATGCTTACCCAAGGTAGGATTGCCCGCTACGACGGCTTCATTTCGTGAGTTAACTGTCTGGGAGGTGGACTGACTCTTCATTTTGTTGACAAGCCTTCCTATCTCCACATTCCCCGTGCTAGGGATTCTCATTCTGCGGGAAGTGGTTCATGTTGGCTCAGTATGATTGACTCTGACAGCGGCGAAGTTATTCGTGATTTTATTTTGATTTGATTTGAAACTTTTCACAAAAAGTTGAATACAACAATAGCACTTATACAAAAAATAACAATGTAAGTACATTCATAAAACAGAAGGGTAATCATTTGAGATCATCATATGTAATGCTTTGCTTGAGCTCTGACGTTTGTAGAGGGACCAGAGAGATTTTGTGTATCTTGGGACCCCGTTTTTCTACTAATAGACAAACCTCATCATGACGTAATTTCCGTTGTCTGCCTCGTCCATGTTGAAAGAGATCCCTCCGAAAGGACCTCTCGGTTGAGACGATCCAAAGGTGGCCCGAACGTAAAAATTGTCAGTGTCCTTCACATTCACCCCAGGGCCAGTCAGAGTTACCACACAGAATCTGTTCATTCCACCGGCAACCTGGAAGATTCTTTGATAAGAAATACTTGGATGGACAAATTAACTATTTCATTATCTTCCAAAACATGCTATGAATTAGATATTCGTTTTCTCACTTTTGACCAAACCAGAAGAAAATTTGTAAAACTTATAGATCGCTACTATTTTTACCTGAATTGCTTTTATCAACGAATTTTGTAACGTTTACAAAACTATAAAACTAATTATTTTGCAGCCTTACTGATTACTGATGCTTGACAAACCAAAATGTAAAACCAATGATTTATTACCTTCTGGGTGTTGATGGCCCAAACTCCGTTTGCGTATGAACTGGTTTGGATACAATCTTCGTGAGAAACGTCTACTTGTGTTAGAGGCTTACAAGTCCATCCAGAAGGTGTGTTAGGTCCCGCCAGGACGACAGCCGGTAGCCTGCGTGAATAGTTGCTTAGTAGCAAGTTACCATGAAAATTGCTTCTGACCTTGGTGCTTCGCCTAAGCAGGTGCTTACGCACACTGCATGTGTTGCTGCTATAACCCAGCCACTCTGGTGGCATCTGCCATACGCGACAGAGGGCTCTAGTTAGAGCAGGGACTAAGCTTTTCCAAAATTGCACGAACCTAAAAACAAATAAATCAAAACCAGATGAAAATTAAAAGTAATAGCAACTTACAAGACCAGCAGAGTGGTTTTTAACAACATTTGTGCGATTCCTTTCAATGACCTATCTTTAAGTATAAGTTTAGAACTCTATATAATTTTTTTCAAATATGAATATATTTTTAGGATTTCAATGTCATTGAATATGACCTGTAACATCATTAAAAGTCAATAAACTCCTTCAAAAAAGAAGGAAAAACTTGTCTAATTTTTTTCGCCCGCCAACGAACTTTTAAGACCCGCAATTGATTTATCACCGTAAATTGTAAGTCACATCGAGATTTTCAAAGAATCGGTCACTCAAAATACAGTAAAATATGATTGAAAAATTTAAAAATTTAAGTCGTAAAAATTGGTTCCATTTTAAATCATCAGAAATAAATCATCAGAAATAAATCAGAAATAAATCATAAATCTTTTAAAAAAAATGGGTAGGATTATAAAAAGTAAAGGCTAGCCTTGGCCATTGTGAAACTTAAATACCAGCTGTGATACACTCAAAAATAATTCGTGATAAAGAAAAGTAAAATACAAGAAAAGTATAAGATTAAGAAAAGTATATAGGTGACTAGGAAAACCTCTTAACTGTTTGATCGATCTTCTTTGATGCAGAAAATAAATTTTACTTAGTAAAGTCAACTACATGATCGTCTCTGAAGGTCATGCACTCATAGGAGTTGAAAACTGTCTGGTTTAGCCTGTTTAAACCTTTGGAAGAACGGTGAAAGCGACTGGTTCAGATTGGTATGTCTTGCCTTTTACTGTCACTACAGCTCTGAGGGAAAGAAAATGATTTTAAAAAAGTTGTTCCAAAGTTTAACTACTGTAAATAAATTACGTAAGTCAAAGCCTCAATGATATTATAAACTGAAATACTGGTGACAATTTCACTTACACATATTGGCCGCTGAGTCGTGGGTTTCTCCATTTTCCATAAGAGCGAATAAATGTATCCCCCTCTTGTACCATGTTGAAGCTTTCAAATAAGTGCCCATCTTTCAAACTCCAGAATTTAACATCGTTGGGTTTTGGACTCTGTTTGAGAGTTCAATATATTTTGATTAAAAAGAGAACTTGCAAGTGTAAACAAATCGAGAATAAAACTGAGTAGCGTAAAAATGGAATATGATATTCATGACATAGCCACTAGCCAAACATACCCCAATTTTGCTAGTGACATCAAATTCTATGGTACATTTTGCATCGTCCGCCTGTCTGCATGTCACTTTGGTGCTCTTCGGAATGATAGTAACCTCGTTTTGTTCACCCCCAACTTGGATGTCAGCCGAGTCTTCCCCACCTTGACCTTGAGCGTGACACGTGCATGTTCCTTTGTCAGAAAGCTTGGCTGGCCGGAATACTAGTTCCGCATAGTCCCCTAAGATAGTGAAGATTTTAATGACATCGTATACTTGGCTAAATCGTAATGATTAGTATTCGAGTCGAGACTGTATGTAGCTCACAAACAATCAGGTTGTGATTTCCATCAGAAGCGATGTCTTATCATGAAGACTTCCCGAGCAATGGTAGAACTGATTAATTTATTATCAAATAAAATTTAAGTAAACTTATCTTACTTCCATTTCTGATCCTGACATTGTCTTCAGCATTTGTCAATTCTCTTCCATTGCAAGTCCACCAAATATTGTTCACAGGGTGTAGCTTATTGCACTAAATGAGGCGGCTTTAAGCAGCCATTCTAAGTTCTAATGACTATAACTTTAATTAAAGTCAAAATCGTTAATTCACAGATTAGAACGACTTTCCTAATACACTAAAAAAAATCACAATCAAAAAATTCAGATCTAACCCTAAGCACAACTGAGGCCCCCTCTATAAAGTCAACCCGATCCTCAGCAGCCTCCACCAAGTCTACTTCTTGAGGCTGCAAGAAAACCTCAAAGGCAGCTTCCGAGGTTTTTCCACGCTTCTCCACAACACACTTATACCCATTTTCCCTTTGGGCGTCCATTTTAGGTATTGCCAGAGTCAATCCGTCCTCAGATACCTCGTATGCGTTCCAGCTAGTTATTTCCCTAAGTGGCTGTGTTTTAAACCAGCTAACAGCCGATGCTGCAACCTGCATACCAATTACACGACATGTCAGAGTAACTGGTTGTCCAAAAATTGCTTTCGGGTTGGGGTTAACTGCCTCCACCCAGTTTTCTCGACAGGTGGGACAACAGTCTCCTTCATTGGAAACTTCAATCTCATCATCGCCACACTTCACATTGCAAGCTTTGTCCTCACACTCCTCAACTCCACCACCGACACACTTGCAGGTCTTACATTCAGCTCCCTTTTCGAACTTGTCTCCGGCTCCGTATAACTGTCCAGCATATTCACATTGGCAGTTCTCCAGACTCACACACTTTCCATCCTCCATCATTTCTCCTTCTGGACAGAAACATCCAGCTTGAGATTGAGCACCGCCGTTTGGATTGTCGCATGATGGAGCCGGCTTTGGACCATGAGCCATGAAGTCCGAACCATCAGGACAATCAAATTGGCATCTGCTAGCAGGAACACTGAGCTGCCAACCATCTGTATCAACTCCAGTTTGGGCCTTGCAATCACCTGCAAACTTATTAATTGGAGCACAGGCACAGTTGATGTCGGCAACACAGAGACATATCTGCTGCACTGCATTTTTTGCCGTTTCTGTCGCGACCATTCCGGCATCTAGGCAGTCAGAGAAAGGACTTTGGCTAAGAATATTGCCCACATGTCTCTCGAATTCCGGCTTCCTGTCCGGCAAGCCAAACAACACGCACATGTCCTCGTCTTCTGGTTCCGGTTGAGGACAATCAGTCTCGTCTTCTACAGCCCAGGATGTTCCAAACTCCTCTACACTGCGGAGAGTGATAGCTTTAATGGTCGTAGGAGTATACGACTATTACATGCCATTCTTGATATAAACATGTGAACTGGCAGGGGGGTTGTTCCCGTTCTCTAAGCCTCGTCTTCTACGCCATAACATTGACGCTATTGGTAATTCTGTTCCAACGCATCTTTCCTAAACTCCTCAAGTCTCAAACTAGTTGTACCTGTCATAGACTTTACCATCAGGTCCTGTCATATCATTGGAGTCATCGTCGTCCCATTTTCCACACATTCCCGTGGAGAATCCCTTGCAAGAACCGTGGACATCAATTGAGTAGCTGGAGACTTTGTCCCACAGCAGGTGTACTAGAGGATCTTTTCCGTCTTGTGTTATTGTCAATGCATATGTTCCTGGTAAGGACAATGATTACATTTCATAGCCCCGATTGACAAATGCAGTAGACATTGCTTTTGATTCGAACTGCGTCAAGATTCCGCGACTGTTTAAAAGTTTAAATAGTTCACCTATTTCCTCTATTGTGACTCTCGAACCATCTGCGTAAGACTTGTGCATGGGAACAACAACTGCCTCTCCATTTAATGTAACTGTGTCTCCTTCCAGCTTGAACACGTCAGACTTAAAGTCTACCTATGAAATTGTCCATGTTGACAGAGAATTATGCGTCCTAAATTGTCTTAAACCATAAAAAGTCACTACAAAATCATACATATTTTCATTCAAACTGGAACAAGAGCTGACCCATTTTGTCACCAGATCAATACACTAAAAATTGTTTATTTGCTCTGACCTCGAGAGACTTGGTTATAGCGCTAGCCTTATCCTTCTCATGATCAGCAAACATTGCCACATCCCCACATTTGAAGAAGTTGTACTTGCAATCTCCCTTAAAGGCAAACTCTGATCCGTCGAATGTCTTGTAGAATGGGTCTGCAGCTGCAGAGCAATGGCCAGGCTTAGATATACATGTTTTGATGCACGTGTCATCAAACCAGGCTACTGGAGTTGGATCCTCACACTCTTCCCCATCATCGATACATTCACAATTATGTACTCCATGAGCGTCACATGTACATTGTTCGGTCTCCTGAGGGTTGTAGAAGGTTCCTTCCTCGAACTCAGTTCCGTCCTCGTGCTCGCAGATAGCTGGCATAACCACATCTACCTCAAAGTCATCACTGTCAGTTATCCCGTCTTTAGTTGCCTCGCACGTGTAGGTAGCATCATCATCAGCATCAGCGTTCTTTATGAGCAGCCTTAATCTAAGATATTTTGCATCATGCGATATAGGATCAAAAACATAAATTACGGCTAACGAACAAAGGCTAAAATGATTGATACCACCACGAGAGACAATAATGTAATCACCTACCTATTTTTTGAAAGTCCCTCAGTTATCTTCACTTCATCTCTGTACCACGTAATGTCTTCTGTTCTTACTCCAACGATTATTCTACAAGTCAGACGTACAGACTGTCCTTTTTTTATTTGGTTTTCAGGGTTAACCGCCTGAAGATTTGCAGGGGTTTTTGCACTGCATAAATCAGGCTAACTTCGCGGGGTTGTTGAGAACAGTAGTTATTGTGTCGTCGAGTGAATATCCAAATGTTGTGGGATTTTCAAGCAAAGATAGCAAGGGGACTTAGTAGCTAGAAGGCATTGAAGCTAGGGGGCCAAGTTGCTAGGACGATGAATAGCTTGGAGGCTTATTAACTAGGAAGCCAAAGACTCAAAGGGGTTTCAATATTTTCAAAATTATAATAAAGACTAGAAATCCCTCACTTAGAAGTTGACTGAGATGACAGATATTCAAAAGCTTACCACAACCCAATTTCCGATACAACGGTTGCAGCACTCATCGTCGTTTCTTCCTTCTAACCCATCAGCTGCACAATTAATTAGTTCGGGACACGGATCATCAACACAGGTCATCTCTCCAGCGTCTTGACATGTGCAGGTCTGAGCGGGACACAGTCCGTCTTTCTTTATCACATCTCCGTTCTGAAGTGCAAAGTTGTAAATCCTGATACTTTGATTTTCTTCTATCGATTATCTGCATTAACAGGAATGGATCAATGGAAGTGAAACTATAGTCTTACTTTAAGTGTTTACAAATGCTTTTATCTATATCTTACATTGTAGAACCGTCCCTCGTAGAGACATTTGCAGGCGTTAGCTGCTACACATTCCCCGTCCTGTAGAAACTGTCCTCCAGGACAGAAACAACCACGAACTGTACCAGTTTGCTCTGGGTTTCTATCCAGGCATGTTGGTACAGGGGTGGCTCCATTTGATCTGTATTCCAATGGTTCCGGGCATTCGTATTCTGAAGTAAATATATGATTATTATATTATAGACTTTGAGATGCTATTAAGAAAAAGTTGAACTTCAATCAGATGAGGTCGCAGAAAAATGTCTTTTATAAGGAGAATCCTAGCACTGACCAATTAACAAAAAACTACCAGACACTTTCTTCAGTTCGTACTTACGGCAAAACGCGACTGATTTTCTCCAGTCACTAAGATCAACGTTGTGATTTTCGCACTGAGTAGCGTAGACGTCGAATTGAGAACAAGCACACGTCTGAGAAATATCATTAGTTTATATGCACCACCCTGATTAATGATATAGCATAGGAAATAGGGATTAGATATTCCTATGCTAGCATACCACAACTATGCCGGTTTGAGTTCAATCACTTTTACTTTTCCTACTTTAAAAGATAGACTTTATAGACTTACATTGTCAAGATAGCAGTTACAGACGTCTGTCATACAGTCCTTCATAACACCACCATCCCTATTTCCAATAGGAACAGCATCATGACATTTCGTAAACGGGCTTTCTAGAAAAGTATAAAATTGTTTCTAAGTTTTGCAATTATATCATGGTGTAAAGAAGAGGGATTTTTTGTAATTTTGATGAGAAAAAGGACTGCTAGTGTAGTTACGTAAATCTTTTAATATTGCGTATTCCTTGTAAAAAGATGTACGTAACTGCACTAGCAGCCCTTTTTCTCATCAAAATTGCAATTATATCAAAAGTTTACGCCAACAATTTGCTTTTGGTTAGATTACAACAACCAACTTGTAGCCAACTCTGTCTTCCAGAAACCTTTTCCCAAATAAGTTGCATCACTGATCAATAATCACAACATTGGTAAACTTACTAAGTAAGGCACTGATAGTAAGTACACTATATTGGTAAACTGACTAAGTAAGGCACTGATAGTAAGTTCACTATATTGGTAAACTTACTAAGTAAGGCACTGATAGTAAGTTCACTATATTGGTAAACTT
>JH153746.1:8497-19567 GCA_000226015.1 Mnemiopsis leidyi | reverse complement strand
ACACACACACACACACACACACACACACACACACACACACACACACACACACACACACACACACACACACACTACACACACACACACACACACACACACACACACACACACACACACACACACACACACCTGTTTCGGGAGAGTCCGTGCTTGACCTTGTGGTTACCCTTGTACCAGACAATGGCACTCTTGGGTACCTCAGCGTGGACAGCACAAGTAAGGACGATCTTCTGTCCCTTCTTGACGGTTACAGCTGGATTCAGAGCTTCTACCCAAGAGTCATCACAGTACGGGCAACAATCGTCATCTTTGATGGCTGAGAGGGGAACTTTAGAGCTGACGATTACGATTAACACATGTTTATTGAAAGCTTTTGCAACAACAAACTAGTATATATTTATGTCTATCAACCCCCCTACAAGGGGAAACTTTAGATTTAGAAAAATTCAGTGACTTTTTTATGTTCCGCTAGGAAATGAAGCAACTCTAAAAACAATGTCCATCCTCCAAATCTTACCTTCAATCTCGTTGTCATCACAGCTCAGAGCTGGACATTCTAAGTCATCGCAAACCATCTCTCCTGCATCTTGACAGGTGCAAAGCTTACACTCCGCTTTCTTTTCAATAGTCGCTCCGTTCTGGAGAAATAAAAATAAATGTATTTCTTGTAAATGTTGTTGGAAGCGAGAACCAAGTGTTTTTACACACCGTTGCTTGTACAATGTACGGCACTGCCATAAAAGGCCAACTTGCTACCGGGGTGTCTGTGATAATGCAATTTTGGGATTGTGAGCAAGCAAATAATAAAAATAAAATCAGGACTGTTAATAGATCCACTAAGCTACCGAGGCCGTTCCCACCTTAGTTTTACCGACCCGGTCTACTATTGATATCACAACTGAACATCCAATCCACTCGCTACACGTTGCTTGCTCAAAATTTAAAGATAATTCCTTGTGTTTAAACTTACGTCGTAGAACTGTCCCTCGTAGAGACACTTGCAGGCGTCAGCAGCCACACATTCCCCGTCTTGTAAGAACTGGTTATCGGGGCAGAAACAACCTCGAACTGTCCCAGTTTGTTCCGGCTCCTTGTCGAGACACGTTGGTACGGGGGTGGCTCCGTCAGCTTTGTAGACTGTTGGCTCGGGGCATTCGTAAGCTGAAAAGTAAAATATGTTAGCCCAGTCTTAACTCGATAAATATATTTATTTTCTTATGTAGCAGCAAATTAGTGTATTCGGATAATAGCCTTTTTACGATAGGAAGCTTACGAGATCGAACCCTTGGCGTGATCATCTCTGACAACACAATGCTGAAAATCCGTCAGACCTACTAGTACTCAACCCGGCCTTGCCGACTGCAATTGTTATCGTTCTTGAGAGTTAATGGTGTTTGGGGAGCGTTGCCTTGAACAGCTTTAAGGGGTGGATGATGGTACGATGGTTGTCACAGCCATGTTTTTTGAGCGATTTTCGTCTAAATATTGCGATTAAGAAAGGATAAAACTGCTCTTAATTGCGAAACGACAATCTTCATCAATTAATCGCACGAACCTTATGGTCTGAATGCAGATTGTAGGCTTTTGTAAACTTAGTATATAGCGAGGCAGAGCGTTTCACAGATTCATTCTGATTTACTTTTTTACAAGAACGCATTAAACAGTAATTATTTTTCATTAATTCGTGAAAAGAGGCTGGAGCTAAGCTTGAGAGTGAGAGTTGAGCAAGCTTTCCATGAGGACAAGAGCTCCTCTGATCCCTGTTGTGTCATGTACTTGTCTGTTATAAGCTGATGCTCGTACAGTGTGCTCAATGTAGTGATAATCTACAGCCGACTAACGAACATTGGACGGAAATATGATGGGCTGCGTGAAACTTCAGCTTGGCTGTTAAACACGTAGCAGGCACACTGTCAAATTCATTAATTTACATCGGAACTTTCCTTCATGATTCAATATTTTTCATTCAGTCATCCACGCACATCCATAAACAGAAATTTAGGAAAACAGAACAGAAAAGACAGGAACTTACGGCAGTACTCGACACTCTCTCTCCAGTTACTGAGATCAACTCCGTTAGCGATACAAGAATCGGCGTAAGCGTCCAGCTGAGGACAAGCACAGCTCTGGTCCAACCAGCAATGACAGACGTCTGTGACACAGTCTCCGAGAGGTCCTCCGTCAACTGTACCGATGGAGACAGTAGAGTGGCAGGAAGTGAAGGGGGAGGCTGAGGGGGTTAGTAGTTAGTACTCATTTGAGTGGGATATATCATTGAGAACATTATCATTATCTTTCACTGAGATCTACGATTGAAATGTAAAATGGTAAAGCAAGAAATCAGGTTTTACTGGCTGGCCAGCCACCTGGACTGTTAGTTAAATGAAGTTCCGATAGTTTGTTTGTCACGACATAACGAACATTGAAACTCCAACCAAGTCAATAAAATGGAACTGACCTTTGATAGCTCCGCAAAGTTGCTCAGCCTCGACCTTTCCACCGGGAATGTCATCACAAGGATGCCACGGTTTGGGTGGAGCTGGACAGTTCTCATCGTACTTCTTGTAGTGTTCACCTGAGCAAGGTCACGTGACTACTAGTATTAGTAATCTGGTGTTGTCGTGAAGTATTATAAGATGACTACTGGTGTTGTCGTGAAGTATTATAAGATGACTACTGGTGTTGTCGTGAAGTATTATAAGATGACTACTGGTGTTGTCGTGAAGTATTATAAGATGACTACTGGTGTTGTCGTGAAGTATTATAAGATGACTACTGGTGTTGTCGTGAAGTATTATAAGATGACTACTGGTGTTGTCGTGAAGTATTATAAGATGACTACGGGTAATTTAAGGAAGTAGCAAGTCGAGGGTTGGGTACCATGTTAACTTGTGTGAAGTGAATTCTTTTGGGCGCAGTTGTCGGTAGGTCGGGGGTTGATACTAGGGAGTTCTCCCTGATTCAGTACTACAGAAATTCTGAATCGTTAAACAGGTCATTAGGCGGTTAAATCGTCCGCAGAAAACTTAAACTGCTAAACAAAACCGCTATTTCCTTACCGTTGGTGTTGGGGTCGTTGTTAATAAGATCGTCAGCATTGTTACCATTCCACTTTCCACAAAGGCCCTCAGTTACATCAGCACAAGAGCCATGCAGCCACATCTCTGCGTTGATCCAGGTGCCGTAGTTAGTAGCTCTGGTGCGGACAGAGGGTTCCCTCCCCTTGCTATAGAGCAGCATCTCTAACTGACCGTTGTAGATGATTTCTAGTCTGTCTCCGTTCGTGTAGGTCTTGATGTAGGGTACTTGGACCTGTGAAAACACTCTGGTTAGCAAATTAGGTAAGTAATTCAGTAAGAAAACTTGATGGGGCACAGCAAACTTGGATCTGTTTGTGAAGGAAATTTAAATTACTTTGGAGATAAGTCTCCAGCATGAACATTGGCTGGAACTTCTTCAAACCAAGTTCGAAGAAGAAGAGAATGATAAAGTTAATGAATGAATTACTATAACTATCTTAAATGTTGAGCATACCAAGAATAATTGTTTCACAATCCTTTAACTTACAGCATTTCCGTCAACAAAAGCGCCGTTTCCGGCTTGAATTGAGAAGACTTGTCCCTTAAACTCAATCTCTATCCTCCTGGTGTAACGGGGAGCTCTGTTGTGGAAATCTATGTTCTTAAAGTTAACCTGAAGTTGTTGTAGAGTTAGGTTAGTGTGTTTTTGTCTTCATTATCTTGGTGAAATCAGAAAAAGACTTAAGGAATACAGCTAGATACGAAAAACTAAAAAACCAGCACGTAGCTGTACTCACAACAAAATCTTCGCAGCTGGCAGCTTGGTAAGTACACATTCCGTGGAAATCGTAGTAGTTTCCGTCGAATGTTTTGTAATGAGGATCTCCGGTGCTGTGACAGTGAGCGGGACCTAAAATTAGTGAGGAGGAAGTGAAAAACTAAGTCTTATAGTCTTGCAGCAACTAGAGGATTACTCTTTAAATCGCGGGTTAATTTGCTTTTGTTGACCACATATTCTTATGTTGTATTTGAAGAAGGACGAGACTCATCACTATAGCATCAAGATTACGCAGGATCTACTAACACAAACCTCAAATTGTACTATATTGCACTAACCTCTGATACACTTAGAAAGACAAGTGTTAGGCTCAGTCCACTTAGTAGTGCCACCAGGGCACGTCAAGTCATCGTCCCCGCACACGCAGTTGATACCCTCGGCTGAGCACGTGCAAGTTTTTCCATCATCGTCAGTCCACTGGTCTCCGCCGGAGTAGACTGTACCGTCCTCAGCTGTACACGTGACAGGGGTACACACTTCCGCTCCTGTTACCTAGCAACGGGAAAATGGGAATGTCAGTCACGTGGTTTAGAAAAAGAACAATTGTGGAAACGGTCAAACTGAAATTGTTGGAATCGTCGAATTTCGAATTAACAAACAAAGCAAAATTGGTCTTGACCTCAAAAATGTAACGTTATCAAAAGAAACGAGACAGAAATTTTGTGACCAAAATAGGAGTGAATCAGTGCGACTGACTCAGTGAGACTGACTCAGTGAGACTGACTCAGTGAGACTGACTCAGTGAGACTGACTCAGTGCGACTGACTCAGTAAGACTGACACTCAGTGAGACTGACTCAGTGAGACTGACTCAGTGAGACTGACTCGGTGAGACTGACTCAGTGAGACTGACTCAGTGAGACTGACTCAGCACACATACCCTGATGGCGGGCCAATTAGTAACGGCCTGGAAGCCGAACCCAATGTGACCAGGGGCAACAAAGAAGGGCTGTTGAGAGGAGATACTCTCCTCCAGGACACCGTCCACCCAGACTGACTCCTGCTCGTCTTGAACTAGGATCTCTGCGGGGTTTTTACGTTTGCCAAACACGAGGAAATATTAAAAATTCCAGACCTGGCTTTTTGGTTTGAAATGTACTGTTTGCAACGGGAAAAGTTTCGAATTTGTATTTGTATTCGTACTATATTTGTACTATATTTGTACTTTATTTGTACTGTTTTCACGGAACTTTGTTTATTAAAGCATCTTACCGAGAAGAGCAGCACCACTAGCGACAGCGTTGTTCTTCACAGCACTTTGGGCGAGATTGTGTCCGTGTCCATTAACTATCTTTCCCATCTGCACGTTAGCAGCAACTGGGACTTTCAGTCTAAATATTTTTGCTAGTTTAGCTTCAAATCAATATTGCAGATCAGGCTATTTTCTATATTAGCTAAATCAGCTATTTTAGCAGATTAATTGCAATAATTGCGAACAAATTGTTATTCTCATAATTTGAACAATTGAACAAGATCAGTCTATTTTTGACATAATCTCCAAAACAATAAACACCGCTCCAACTGATTTTTCCCAGAGTCTGGCAAACTCTAACTAAACAAAACCTACCTCATCATCACATAGTTGCCGTTGTTATTGTCCTCCATGTTGAAAGTGAAACCTCCAAACGGACCTGGTTTTGAAGGTTCCCCGTTAGAGAAATGAGCTTTCACGTAGAAGTCACTGCTGGTGTGTACTCCTTCTCCGGAGAGGGATATGACACAGAACTTGCTGGCTCCTGAACCCGACTGCAATGTGATCAGTTAGATTGACATGTTAATATTATTGACATGTTGATATCATCCAGTACCCGTCTGTGCAGGGGAATGTGGGGTAGATTTACATGGTGTGGAATTAAATGTTAATATTATAGAGATCTGAAACACGTTTGTTCGTTGTTGCGAATTTAGAATAATTGATTTTGATTATAGTGATCTGAATATGAGATATCACGCTGAATTAGCTCATATTAAAACATTTAATCATTAATTGCCTAATTGGTATCATTGTGTAGGTACTGGAACATGGAAGGTCGGAGATGAAGGGGTAAAAATTATGATTGGCTTTTAGGAAGAGTGTGATGTCGCATGAAAGAGATCAGTTTGACGTCACGTGCAGGTGAGTGTGACGTCACGTGCAGGTGAGTGTGACGTCACGTGCGGGAGAGCTGTGACGTCACGTGCGGGAGAGTGTGCTGTGACGTCACGTGAGTGTGACGTCACGTGACGTCACTGTAATTACCGTTGCTGTAGATGTGGCAATACTCCACACCCCATCATTGTATGAACTTGAGGCTACACAACCCTCAACAGAAGACGTGATTTTGGTTAGAGGGGCACATGACCAGCCATCTGAAATTAATTTGTTTTTAAAATGGTAAAGAATTGAATAAACATCAAATTACAGTTATTAGGGTCAAAAAAGGTTGACCATATGGTTGGTGGTACATGAAAAATTTTAACTATGAGCTAGAAGTTAGACCAGCAGTCCGACGTAAAATTTGACGGCGAATCCTATTAGTATTGTAACAGTCCCGAAGCCCAATTTCAATAAATCGTTACAATTGCAAAGCTAAAAGATAGTGATACTGATAGCCCTGTGTCTTTTCATTGCAATTGCAATTGCATTTAGAAAAACTATGCATTTTTATCATTAAAACTTGATAACATGTTTTTTATTTAACTTAATAACCAATTTTCTATGTAATCAATTATAAGAACTAAACTTGCAAAAAATAACACAAGCAACACAGAAATTGAAAACTCGACAATGAATTAATTCATGGACGTTTAACTTGTTTTTTACCTGGATTATTTCCCGCTAATACGACCGGTAATCTGAAAGTAATGAGAAAGTTATCAACTGTTAAGTTGCTCATGTTCTATTAAACAAAATCGGGGCTACTGAATACCGAATTCACATCCATACATTTATTACAAGTGAACCTATTTTTTACAAATTAAAAACGTTAAATCCATAAAATCATCCTTGGAAAATGTTGTTGCGCGTTGCTGCAGACATCGAAATACTTATTTTAATAGGCAAAATGAATTTTATAGATAATTTAGACTATACCGACGTGTTAAGGACGACAAATATTTTTGGCCAGTCAATAGCAAGAAAGTAAAATGTTGACTGTCAGTGTTATACTCACATGAAGTTCAGTAAAAGGAGCCTCATCTTTAGCTTGAACAAACAGCAAACTCCAAAAAATGAAATGACTGGTGCGGCAAGAGGACCTCTAGCGGAGGGTGGCTACCAATTTGAGTCGGTATAGCAATTGGTCACGTGTCTTATTCTATACCTCTGAAACCTGTCACGTGATATTTTACCGACTTAGGATCTGTTTCTATAGCGACGTGTCTCTAGGCTTGCAGATTCCTGGCTTCATGACACACTTTTCTATGAGACTCAGGTTTCACACCTTGATTCCCGGAGTGGTGGAGTAGGACGTCGGTAGTGGGGTGTATTTATGTTGAACTTCAAGTAGGTGGGAAGTGGGCATGGTTGTTTTAACGTGGATTTCATTTATTGATCTGTGATCAGGAAATCCACGTCAACATCTTTATTACATTCTGTTAAGAAATACTACTACTAGCAGTTATCTTATGGTCATAGCATTTGAAGTCTGATCTAGACTCAATATTGTACGTGGACAAAGATTTACCAGGTCACATGACACATGGTATAGACCACGTGTTATTATGTATTTTAAACGCGGTACCTCCTCCTCAACACTTTAACAAGGACCGCGGACCAATCAGCGTGGTGCATTATAAATATATACTCATAAACATGGACGAGAGTTTTAACTTCGGGAGTCGGGACACTTATAGTGGTCACAGTTAGTCATGAGACATAATGATAAACATAACTCGATTGTTCTAGATAAAGAGATGTAGGATTGTTTATCTAACCGAAAGTAAACAAACATTTAGAAGTACGGACTGGGAAGACGAGGACCAAAAAACAAGTCCTTTAATTTCTTATGGATCTTTTGTCCTACAATTTAACTTTTTCTATATTTTCACTTTTTATAATTCCACCTTGAACAAAACTTCATACGCGTTGTTTTGTTAACATTGAAAAGAGAGTTATACGGAGAACAGAGAAGAATGAATTGACGTAAGATAAAGTTAAAGTGTTATACCAGCCCTCTAAGCAGTAAGCATATAGTAAAGTAAGAGGTTTGGTGGACAGTATTAAAGTTTAATTTAAAGTTTGGAATTGTACCGTGCTGACGTAGATTTTGTAGTTCTATAAGTTCTACTTCTATAACTATAATAGGAAATAAAACAGCTTTCATCCCACATTGGAAGTTGTCTCCACATTAGAAGTTGTGCTAATTTACTTAGGTAAAGTTTGAAAGTTAAAGTGTTTGAAAAACCTTCAATCGAGCTACAAGCTAGGACTAGGAGTTAAAACAGATGGAATTGAAATGTAAATTAATATTGAAACAGGATAAGGTGTGGCTATAGATCAGTGGCATGTTTGTAAGGCTAAATTTTTTTCGAAAAAACGTGACCTATAACTTAGAGCTAAAGCGGTGGAGACTGGTATTTTATTTTTATTTCTATCAAACTTATATCACTTTGACTAAGTAAAGGGTTGAGTAATTTATAACAATTTTATATATGTTTACATTTTTCACATATTTTGATACATTCCACCCTTCCGAAAAAGTGCTCTAATTGTACCGATAGTACCATACATTTTTGGTCTAAATTAGATTTTAAGTCGGACAAAAGTTGCCCAAGAAATTTAAAAAAATCAAACTCTCAATTTAGAATTTTGATGTCAAGCGAAATGGAAGATCGGGATACTTTGTCAATATTCCGTTCGCACATACATTTAATCTACACCAAAAGTTTCCCTTCAACTCCAATTACTGGAAATAATATTTGAATTCAGGTTATCGAATGACTCAATTTTCAAATTATTTTTCTCAAATAACTAACTTAGGATTAACGATCGAGAATAGAAATTTTCACCTCCCGTGAAAAAATTTAAACACTGTCTCAGAAATTGGCCTTTATGGCCAAATCACTTCTAGGTCATTCTGTGCGCAAAATCCTTAAAATTTGTCGTCTGCGGCAAACTGTCCAAGTTGAAATTTGTTCTGGGTTACTTAAAACTATTTCATTTGTACGGCAAGCTTACAAGCCTATACTTTCAGAACATGTAGGCTTTCGGACGTTATTTGTTGATTATACATTTTTTTATTGGGCCTATATGTTATAAGTAAATAGTAAGAATCTTCAGTGAATGAGAACAAAAAATACAGTTTATGACCAGTGGAGCAATAGAATTAGGAATTAACAGAAATATAGCAGTTTGTAAAGTTAAATACAATTCTATGTAAAGTTTCAAATCAAAATTGATATCCTGTAAACTTCAAATAAATAAAGAAATACTAAAATCTCTAGATATACCTAGAACTTTAGAATCTAATTGGCATCGTAGATTTTTACCCCTTCAACCAGCAACCTTCACAAGATTCACAAAAATTCAATACAAAGCTTATATAATTATTATTATCAGGAACAACTGCCAGAAGTGGCAGTATTAAAAAGTACGGTTTCATTAATTAAGTTGAACTTGAAAGTAAGATAAATCTTCAAGTATTCACGTGTTGCATAACATGCCTCAGTCCCAAATTGTTCTAACCAGCAGAATATTCATGAACAGTCTAATAAAATTCACAGACAATGTTAAAAACTAATCGTAACTATAAAATCATAAAATCGTACCACGATTTTACAGCTGACGTTCGAATTAAAGTCCTAGCTCGAAGATTTCTTTCCTTCCAGTCTGTTGTTGCACATTTTTTGAAAATGTTTTCGTTGGGAACTTCTTCCTTTGGACTCGAGAACATCGCTCAAAAACCGCTCGTACTCCTTCTCATAGTTCATCAACTGAAAAAGCAACTAACTTATGAATGCTGAAAAACGTTTAACGTTTCGCGTTAACGTAAGTTTATCATTAAATATGACAGAAAAAGATTCGTTATGCAAAGTGGAACACCTGATCTTCACTTCGCACAATATGTTCAAAGACTTATACAGACTTACAGACACGTTTCATACTTGGATTACGAAATAATCAACAGCTCATTTCACAATTTCACATGAAACTCCCCACCCCCACCCCCACATGTAACTAGAAAACAGCATGGTTATTGCAGAGCTCAGGTTCAAGATAGTACTTTTAGCAACACTTTTCTTAGATGGGAAATGCTAACTACACCTGGGCTAGATAGGAGATTCTAACTAACACGCGTATAGAATAGTTGTCATTAGCCACTTATACCGATGTTATGATAATATTTCAGATAACACATGATTAACATGTCACTCCCTCATTGAATTCCAGCATGCATTCTCTCTCTCATTAGCCTATGCTTCCGGTCCAGGTTTTAGTACAGGTATTTGCCGGTCTAACTCTACAGTAATTGTCGGGAGAATTTAGAAACTTGAGTCACATCACAGTGCGCACTTACACGCCTCAAACAACGTGCATGTATGTACCAGGCTTTTTGTAATCCATAATTAAATTTAGGCTAGGTCACAATTGAAAAAAATGTAAATAATCAAAATTTTCTACCTTAAAATATCGGTCTGAAAATCATTTTATCGGATGAAAACTTTCAATAAAAAAGTTTAATTACTTAATATAATGTTATTTGCTATTTTAAACTGACTAAACCCGGCTGTCCAGTATGAATAAGATAATACTGGAGACGGTCGTGTGGTCATTGAGAGATGGTGTTTGTGGGGTGAAGGGTAGTAGTTCGCCTCAACAACTGCCTACACACAGCGTGGGTACGATAAGTCGATAAAAACACCCTACTGACGCCCTGGGTTTTTCTAGGTTGCGGGTAGACAATATTCATGGTGAAGATAAGCAACCCCAAGGATTGCAGTAGAGGAATTCCTCACAAAGCCCAGTACCTGTTTCACTTCAGGTTTAGGTTTGGGTGGTTCCTCCGACTTCTTCTTGGCTAGTAAAACTCTACTGTGCCTGCTTCTTAGCGACAACGGTTTCTTGACATGTCTGAGAAAGTTGTAGTCAGTAAAATTAAGATGATGCATCAAGGACTCTTTTAAAAAAAGATAAAACAACATTTCGCCAGATATGAGGACGGGCAAAGCGAACCTTCTTCGTACTTAAAAACACTCCTACAAGATACCTGGCCTTGGTGATAATGTTGGTGTC
>JH153739.1:768-13324 GCA_000226015.1 Mnemiopsis leidyi | reverse complement strand
TTTAAAGATGTCTTATGACTGTCTTAACTTAGTCATTTTTTCGATTTTGCGTTATTTTTCCATTTTCAAATTAATTTTCTGACCACAATTTATAAGATAGAGCAACGAAACAAACAGCATTTTAAAGTCAGTCTACTGGTCAACAAATTTTGATAATTTTATGACGTCATGAAATGGGCACCTCCCAAAAAACGGATTTTTGCGTCATTTTTGATATTTTTCAATTTTGAGATCATTGCCATTTTCACATTTTGTCAGATAAAACAACGAATCAACTCGGATTTTAAAGGCAGCTAACTAGTTATTGACGTAAACTAGGTAAAAATTTTGTCTTACGACAGTATCATATATTTATGACGTCCTAAAGTTAGCTCTTTTCGGCGATACCAGAAAAATTGGTACCTAGTAAATTTATAAAAACTCAAAAGCAAGCGACCGAGTTGACGGAGTGAAGGTTAATTGTTACCCCGGGCTAAAACGGAATATCACTTTATTTTTAGAGAGAACAGCCAAGAGACTCTCCCCGGTCAAAGGGAACAACCAATTTATTGGTTTTTGGTAATTTATAACTTTAAAAAACTCCCTATCTATTTTTGGAATTTTAGTATTTTTGAGTTGGCCCCCCCACGGTTCTTATTCAAATTTTTCGATTTATGAAGCAAGGTAGTGGCACTTAATTAATATCAACCTTAAACTCATCACACAAATTTAAAGAGCCATGACGTAAGGGATAAGCTAGAGCCAATAAAATTCTGGGTACTCCGACAGGTCAAGTAATCTTGGCTCTGTGGTATAACTTGAACTTTTGAGTCAACTGGTTTATAAGAGCTCTCGAACAATATTTCCTCGACAAAAGAGGTGACTCATTATCCTACAATTACAATTCATGGCAGGGACTGAGCTACTTCGCTAAGTGGGCGCGACAAATACCTGGTTTGGATCCTATTTCCTGATCAACTAGTCAGGTTATTTTGCACAAGACAACTTATGCAGTGATTGGTGCAACAAAGGATTGTGGGGTGGTTACCATAGCGTTTGATAGTTTGATATTTTCTCATAAGCCACTCCCTCACTTCTACAGTCACAAATTGACCAGGATCTAATCGAGTGACAAGTTAACGTTCGGTTTTTTTCATAGGGCCAAGTCCTGCAGCTGCAAGTGCACCCAACATTCTACCTCTCGATCTTCCAGAATTTTGACGTTGATCACGCTTAGTCCCGTGGCTGCAGAAAAAAACGAGCACACAGGGACAGTGAAATATATAGATTTTCCAATTCACACTTATTTGCCATGTTTTAGTGATTAGATTGTCATATAAAATCACCCGTGAAGTTGACCAAGCCAGGCTTCATTAATGGATCCACGGATAATTGAATTTTAAGGTAAGATAGGGCAGCTTGGAACCGCTAGGGTATATTCCAAAGTAATAGAATTCCAAACCAAACCACATTTATTCGAAACCCTTCGATTATTTTGCGGCCTAAAGATGCTCGCAGCTAATTTGTTAGTCCTATTATCCGTCCTGTCAGTCGGTCATACCACCGACTTTGTCAGCTGCCTCCTAGATGTCAAGCCAGGCTCCTCCAACTGTGCTTTATGGGATGATGTTACAAGCTGCCTTGAAGACGGTGGAAACACGAGGGAAGCGGGCGACGTGTGGCTGGAGAACTGGGAGTGGATCATGGAGAACTGCCAGGTAGACCCGGAGACGGTGGGCGAGAAGTGCTCCAGCTACATGGAGAGATTGGAACTTTACCTGAGGTCGGAGCTGGACGGAAATGTGTCCAACAGGAGGATCTATGTCGGGGTACACGGTTGGCTCAAGGAGAATTGTAACGGGTTCGTCACAGAGGGTGAGCTGAGGGAGCTGTACGATCATTACATGTTCAACAGTGGCTCGTTTGAATAAATAAGAAGAACTTTAAGCACGATATTAAATTTTAGTTGTTCAGACAGTTTTTAATGAATTAAATGAAGGTTTACTTGAGGGTTGAATAATGTGGTGATTTCTTATTTGATATTCATTAAACTAGAATTTAGTGCAAGCAGTTTAATGTCATCTTTACTGGTAACAATGTTTTTAAGTTGGATCTAAAGTGCTGGCAACTGGACCTAAATGGCTTAGAAACTTTTAAAAATTGCTTGCGATTTGATATTAAAGGCAGATTTCTAAATTGTTGGTATGGTTTATCATGTTATTTAGTAATATTTTCGAGAAAAAAAATTGTGTCAGTTGTCCCCTCTTCGAGATTTCTGCAGTACAATTACAACATCCTCGTAAACTAAAAATTAAGGGACGATCAATACACACTGTCACACAAATGGCAGGTAAAATGAATATGGTACTGACAGCCAAAACAAAAAACATGACTTCCGAGAGGAGGACCTGGGCGTGCTCGTCTAACAAGGGAAACAATCTTAACAATCTTAATATTCTTAACAAATTGTTATTCTTATTTCTTGCAAGATTAATACACTGCGATTGAAAGCATTATCAGGTAGGGCAGATAACACTGTGTTGCAAACATATCTGCATTAGACTTTACATGTTTTACGTGTTAAGGAGTGTGTAGAAAGCTATGAATAAGGTTCTTGATTACTAAATTGTTATTGTTTTCAGCATTTCAATCCCAGTATTATATCTTTTTTCAGTAGAATTTGGATAACATTACGAATTACTATTCAACCTTTTGGGCTTTGGTAAATGATTTCGGTATATCTTTGTACATTTTTGCATTTAGAACAAAAGAGCAAATCATAAATTTTAGAATAGAATGCCATTTCGCATTAGAAAAAAGAAAGAAATTTAAATCTGTAAACAGAACAGACCACGAAAATTAAACAGCTAACAAATTCTTTAAAACAAGTTTCATTTTCTTGTTTACCCTGACTTCAATACTGAGAATCGGCACGCTTACATAAGGTCTCATAGTGACGACTTTCTAAGCGTTTTTTTCCTCGTTGGGAAAAGAAATAATCTCTAGCTGAGGACAAGATTTGGCGAAAACTGGTAGAACAACGGTTCCAGTTCTTCGACAACTTCTTTCACTTATCCTTCTCTCAGTCCCACTGGTTTGTCTCTCTGACACGTGATAGTTAATATTGGTCCCACTCAACGCCACACTGTTCCTTATCACACGTGAGGAGGAGGGGGAGGAGGTGGGGATGAAGTTGCCGGGCAACAGGGTGCGGCAGAGCATCCGGCACGTGTACCTGCGCAAGTCCTTGATCCGCACAAAGTACACCATGGTGTTACAGACCGAGTTAATGGGGAGGAAGTAGGTTGTGATGAGTCTGAAGACATCGTATGATACGGTCATGTTGTACGGTTCCTTGTGGTAAAGTTCGTGAGTGTATCCTATAAGTCTCATGAAGGTAGAGGGCACGGTCAGAGCCATGTAAAACACAGTTAGTATTAGGACGGTGATGGTGGAGTGCACTTTGGCGTCTCCTCTCATGCTGACCGTAGAGGCGACGGAGATGACCGAAACTCGAGGTCTTCTTGCAGAGTTGTTTCCGTTCAGCCTCTGTTGGACCTGCTGGTGAGCCCTGCCGAGCAACTTGCACATCAGGACAACAAAACAGATCATAACGGTGAGAGTGGGGAGGAGGAAGGTCAGGATGGGGGTAACAAAGTACTCCACTGCCTTGCCAGCTCCCCAGCCGTAAACATCGATATCATCCCAGGTACATCGTGCTGTTTGCTGAAAGTAGGAGTACTGGATGCCAAACCAGTACGGCACGGTGGAGTGTACCAGGAAAATGAGGAGGTAGATGCCGACAACGCCCAGGAAAGCGTTAGAGCTGACTTTGGAAAGTGGGTAGAGAATGGAGGCGGTTCGGGTGATGCTCAGCACGGCAATCATCACGATAGACAGCTTGATAACCACGCTCCACATGAGGCCCCAGAAGTTACAAAAGCCTGTGTTTTCGAAGAAGACGTGGACGTTGAATGCGGAGAGACCGACGAAGAGGACCAGAATGCAGGTTATCATGTCGACAAAGCTTATTAAAATAAACATGGTGATGTTGATGGTCTTCCTCGGCTTTTCTAGGAAGAAGAGCAAACAAAAGAGGGAAGCTGGGGTTCCGATTATAAAGCAGAGAACTGAGAGGACGCCGAAAAACATCTCCACTGAGAGCACCGTTTCCACTGAAGGCACCGTCTCGGTTGTTCCGTTCATATCTTCTAGAAATTCGCTCAGTCAAAGTAACAGATTGGAAAATTGTGGGAATCAATAAAATTCATAATATTAAGGTATGTCCCGCCACTAAATTATAGCAAATTATATGGGACTATTGTGTACATGTTAAGATGCAAACGTAACGAAACGGTCAACAATAAAATGACGAGGGACAGTACAACATCAAAGAGTGGCGCAACTAGTGCACATAATTCGTGATGAGCCAAGAGGTCATACATACCGTCAGTATAACAACAGATAATGGGTGCAAGCCCAGCCCTTTATTTAGTGTGACATTAAGTAATAAGTTGCTGGATAAAACGGTGAAAGTCCGCATATGAAATGCACGATATTAATCCGGCCGCACGTCAACAAATCTCTATAGCCTGTGCCTTGTCTAGCATCTTTGCCATTAGACCGTTAACGGTCATGCGTTACGTTGGGTCCAACATCGGGCAATTTGCAAGTAAGAGAATCTAGCCATTCAATCCAGTGTATGGGTTCTTTGTTCTTCGTGGGTTAAAGAATGCATGAGATTTTGTAAAGAAGGAAAGTAAAGACAAACAAGTACACAATAACAATCGATAGATATTATAAATTAAGGTAAGACTAAGCAACATTCACGATAAAAATGAGAAACGTGAATGCGCCACTAAATGATGGCATCCCAACCACCAACAAGAAACCTACGATTACTAGTAGCGTTAGGTCCATACCCATAATTTAGATCACACATCCAATCATTCACAACCATTGAGCCATATAGAAAACCTGATGTCTAGATTCAAGTGATTTACAAGGCAAATCGGAAGTCAGAACCTACGAGTTCAATACTTACAGATAAAAGTTTGTTAACGTTATTATACTGAGTAGTCGAGTCCTTCAATGAAATGGCCGTGCCCGGATTGAGATGAAAGTTTATTAATCAAATAAAACTGTTAATGTTCCATTTATAAAATGATATGTTAAGAACTAGACATGATTCATTTAACTGACATTTGAGAATATGTTATCATTATCATTTATCAAAGTATGATGTCATAGGGGTGTGTTTGGGACTTTGGATTTACATACTTACCTATAACAGACGATGATTTGAATCAAAACATTGTAAAAAACTGGACACCAGTAGATTCGAAATTGTCACAGTTAGGGTGAGTTTTTCTGATCAAATTAGGAATTATATTATATAAATTATAATATAACATTGTTCCAAACTTGAATTAGTCTAAACTTGTAATTAATAGAATGTACGACCAAGAATTTGAGAAAATGGATATCCAAATCTGAGAGTCTACAAACGAAAGCTGTGATAATGATGGAAGGTTGCTGGGTTAACTGGTAAGAGTGGGTGGGTAATGGGCATGGTCATTAACTTTCATTATAGTGGTTGCAGCACACGTGTTTTACTCTCTATAGTCTTATAGTGTCTATAGTACTACCTTTAAAGTTAATGACTTTTATTTGATGGACAGGATTTAGGGTGACACTATTAAATATCTAAACGGTCCAAGGATTTCGTCGTTTCTAGGAAATCACTGGATTACCTCACAGTGACTCATGGATATGCTAATTAAGTAATCATGGTAATGATTTAGAAAAATAAAAAAAACATAGAATATCAAAACAAAGCTTTGATTCTGATAAAAATGGGGTATTATTTTAAAAAAATGGACTTAAGACACCAATTAAAGTTTGTGGAGCAAACTGTTAATCGACAAATGGGTTTATTCTTGGTTGGTTACTTGGTTGACTACTATATTGGCTACGTCTTTATAGGGAAATATGATAAAAGAATATACATATATACATACATGTATAAATTTTGGCAGTCTCCAAGAAGCCCGACACTTCCACGGGTAGACTTCCACCGGTGGAATTCCACGGGTGGAATAAGGATAACAGCGTTCTATCTTGAAGCAGTTTCGATCGTAATTAACGGTCACTGCACATAGATATAATGAAGCAATTTAACGACGCATGTAATTCATATCAACCTATAAAAGACGAAATAGACTAGAATTGCTATAGCTCACAATAAGCCTTCCCTTCATCACGAAATACATAGAATAACTAACACTGAGAAGCATGTCAGAGACTTCCTGTTCCAGAGAGGAATCCTTAAGCGTTCCATGACCTGCCTTGGATGTTCTTCCAACATAATACTGATATCTTGTTCAGCAACAAAGTCTTCATACCTTCTCAACTGACGTTATCAAAGAGACTAGACTCGCCAAGTCAAAGTTCTAAAAGTGGAGACCTATAGCACTATAGCAGAACTTAAGATTGTGGATCCTGACCAGTTCCAGTACTACTTGGAGTCTGAAGACGATGCTGCCAGCCTCCTGAAGTGCTGCAAGAAGACCTTATCAGAGGAGACCTAAAACGCTATCATAGTAGAGATGAGAAAAGACGGACAGCTGTTAAAAAGGAATTAAATTTGCTTTGGTTATTCATTTTTGTGTGTAGTCTCAGTAAACTATAGGTAATTAAATAATATTAAATATAGGTAAAATTCAACTAATCTTTGTAACCAGTGTAGAAAAGGAGAAAAATGTATAGCCAGTCAATCGGGAAAGAATGTCAGTTAAACTACAAGCAGTGACAACTGTCCAGCTCTTCTTGTTGTTGAACTTATGCTGTATTTTTGGACTTTAGGTTAAATCTAACCTAAATATCATTTTAATTCCTGAGTTTATTTCTTAAATCTAATAAAGAACTATAAAAGAACTAAAAAAATTACTCGTAGAATTTCACGGATAGAATTACACCCGTGGAATTCCACCGGTGGGGTTCCACCGGTAAGATGTGTCGAGCTTCTTGGAGACTGCCTAAATTTCGAGCTGCAGTATCAGTAAACTGACGAAACCTGACAAAGTTCGACAAACCAAATGTGGTGTATTGGGAGCAAAACTTTGAATTGACTCACGCAGTGTACGTGATACTGATCGGTCGCAAAACGCAAAGCGTGCCTCCAGCCAGAAAAGACACGTGGTTTTCAGATTCTTTATAATTTCACGTCTAAATGCTGGCTAACTTTTCTTCTAGCTCAAGAATGAGGGGACACGGCACGTTGCATTTCTTCGGCCGCAAAACTATCAAATTCGAATTTTTAGGACCTTTAAGGCCTTTAAAGGCCCTTAAAGGCCTTCAGATCGAATTTTCACATAGCCTAAGGCTATGTAGATATCATCGGCTTCTGTGGCTTAGCCCCTCGGGTCTTTTATCATACTTTATATTGTCAAACCATAGGGGTGGCAACTTTTTCCTATTGGATGAGAAATTGATTGAGAGTAGTCTCAAGGTTCAAAATTTTTAGGTTAAGTGTCTTTTCTGGGGTTGTAGACCGTTCTTCTTTCCAGTTCTACTATGGTCCGTTATTGCTAAACAGGTCCACCTTAAATGACCGTCATTAAAGTTTTGAAGGATTACGAATATTCAGTACCATGTACGATTGAATCACTGACGGACTGAATCATTAACGCTAACCAAGTGATTATCTCTAACCCTAACACTAGCGTCAAACGATAATACTAACCCTAACTGTAGTTATTGTTAGCATTGGTTAAGGATTCAGTTCGTCAGTGGTTTAGTCTGACTTCCTTGGAACTTCACTGATTTGGCACTTCAATTATACCTTAAAGGTTACCACAGGGTCCAATTTTATACATT
This sequence comes from Mnemiopsis leidyi, assembly GCA_000226015.1. Lineage (NCBI taxonomy): Eukaryota > Metazoa > Ctenophora > Tentaculata > Lobata > Bolinopsidae > Mnemiopsis > Mnemiopsis leidyi. Next base: position 5,467 of record JH153739.1, on the reverse strand, counting down.
TTTGGCACAAAGGATTTGCAACGATTACAAGACAGATCAAATCAACAGTATTAAAAAACAAAGAGGAAATGTTCGTGAAATGGTCCAGCCAAATGAGTAAAATTAATATAATGCTGATAAGAAAAAGTGAAATAAGAGTAGCCTCCTAAGGTCCTATGATATCAGGTCGGACCATGTCGCCAGGTCCCAGTGTATAATAGGTGTATCCTCTAAACAAATCACCAAACGAGCCTAATTTGCACATAAACCAGGTTATTTCATTGACGGGATACGTTCAAGTGCAGATTGTGACGATTGTGTTTATTTGTTAAATACAGAAATATCTCACTTTCTTAGGCTATGTCAACTAAAGATAGACGAAATATTCGTCAAATATGTGTGTTATTTTCGTCAGGTATTTTCGACATCTGTTGGAGATATCGATCTTACCTTAGCAAGCTCGGAATTGAGAACTCTATCATGCATTGCCCTTAAATATTCACTGCAAACGAACACCTACAGAGAACAATTATACCATACAGTGAATTAAATCATGACCTAAAACCTTGGCTGTTTCATTTTCTAAGTTAGGCATTACCGACAAAAAATTGATAAACCCCATCGGCGGTTAAAACGAACACTGACAGTTTTGGCGCTCAAATCTCATTATGACAAATTAATACCGCGGAGATTTAAGGAAGATTGCTACTTGGTAGAAATGTATACCTTTTTAGATTTCTACTCAACAATACATTGCCATGCAAAATTCTAAACACTTCCCGAAGTGCTAAATACTTACAATTAAATTTGGGTGATAATGAACAATATGGTACCTGCTGACTGCCATATCTGTTAAGAGGCAGATGGAAACTGATGACCTACAAGATAAATTCTGAAAGTTACATTTCAAGAAACAGGAGTGGGACGGATGTTGAATATTACTTTTACAATGGTAGACTGTACTACAGGTTATAGTTCGTGGAGCGTTTTAAAATACCAATCCCTACGTCAACCGTCATTTTTCTGGCGGCAGAAAGACAAAAGATCTCATAAAGTTAGTTTAACTTAAAGGAGCAGCGTTGATTGAACGGTCGCCGGGCATGCGTAATCTTGGTACGACAAATCAAGACAAATTTGAAAGTGAAATAAAGTTCTAGTGTATATTTCTTCGAAATGCAAACATCCAATACCAGGCAACGTCGGAGAGGCGTGTCGTCGCAGCAAGCCTGTCACTGCAACCGCTTTCTCCAGTGCAACTTTACATTGCCCATTACAGCCATCCGCCAGGTCGGGATGCAGTGACAGAGGCGAAGGAATAGAGACACTGGGACTGGTTTATTACTATCCATATTCCATAGCTATAGCTTGGATTCATAGTAACGCAATAAGAATAAGCGATAATCATAGCTAAAGCTTGGATTCATAGTATCGCAATAAGCGATAATAAAAGGTCTGTTGCGACAGTTGCATCCTAAGAAATGCAATTGTCACAAATTGTCACTAATTGTAACAAATTGACCTAATTAATTTTGGGCGGGTATTTATCAGCTCATAGTCCCAAACGACGGTTGTACCCAAGGTTCAAGCTCGCATAAACTACTTCAGATTCTTATAAGGATCCCGTTTAAAGTCATATCTAACACTAGCAAAATTCTATGAGTAGTATTACGATGATCATTCCAATTTTAGGAAGTTGTGATTACTACATCAACTTGAGACTTGAACATACAGTTACACGTAGGTTTAAGATGAAAGAACTGTTTAAGGCGAGAGTGTTGAACTTTAACAAAAAAGATTACTTATAATTATACGATCATTTATGAGTACATATTTATGTATTGCTGTGTAAATTTTAATCAAATTCAAAAATATGATTACTAATGTGAATTACTCTACTTCTTTCTTGTGTTGTGGCTATACATCAACTCAGCTCAAGGGATTCCCAAACTGTTTGTACCAAATGGGAAAGTTATGAGTTATCTATTTGCTTTGCAATTTTTCAAGGATATGTTTGGCATGATTGGGCGCAGAAAGAACAAAGAAGAAATATGTCAATCTCAAATAATTGCATGGCGACTGTTTTTTATTTCGAATAAGGCAGGAACGGACAACTTTTTAATATTTTCTCAGCGCTTCTTAATTGCTCCGATTATCGGCAAAGAGATAAAATGGGAAAATTATTTGTTTAAACACATTTGTTCAACCGCTCTCGCTATCGAACCAATTGTTTGCAAGTTGCAACAACCTTTGCAGTCTGTATGTTGCAAGATGGATATGGCGGCATGGCGGCATGATACAATATCGATATGGTGGAGTCGACTTTAAGACCTAGAGAGTCATGGAGGAGAACTTGATAGTCATACTAAAAATAGTCCAGCGTGTAGAGTCACAAAATAAAGTAAAAGGTGACGTGACTGTTATTCAAGAAATAATTCGTTTTACAGTGGATAAATTCGTTTTACAGTGGAGAAATTAACTAAAAACTATCTAAAACTAAAAGTTCACTAAACAGTTGACGGTTTTATTGTTTATGATTAACCCACGGACAAGGGGTTGCAAACCAAAAAAACGAGGAAATAAAAGCTATAGCAGAAAAATGCTAAAGGATTCGGTTACTTTGTGTTTTTGCTTTTTCTGATCTGTACAAAAATCAGAAATTGGGGCCATTCAACCAAAAAACACATTCTCAAATTTGTAATTTGTTGTTTTTTGGGTTGAGCCCTCCGAACAATATACTACTCAAATAAAATATAAGAGTTTAAGACACAAACAAATATACAAACAAATTTAAGAAAGATAAACGGGCTCTTCAGACGTCAGATTTTTTTGCAAAATTTAGATTTAACCAATAATTACAAAATAAATAACTGAGCAGCCAATATATGTTCACGGCGACGCCTTGAGGAATATCAAATATCAGAGATGCCCAACATACCACTACCAAAATACGCATAGCTATATCGCACGAAGGATATAGCTGAGCAAGCCGCTCTCTGAAGATCTCTAAATATGTGCTATAATTGCCGAAATACGACGGCCATATAAATTCTATCCATTTTACGAGCAAGGATAAATGAATTCTCATGACCAATATTGTGTGCGTGTTAAAACCTGATATCGACGATAAAGCTTAGCCGAGTCCCACGCGATTTACTGTAGCAAACAAGGATATAAGGATAATTTAACGCAAATATCACGGATTGAAGCAACCACTAAATTTGTAAATATATTTCAGGAGAAGGGCACATGAGTGAACGTTAGAGGGTGGAAATTAGTGAGGACGACGAAATTACAGTAAAATATCATGTGACACAGTGACACAGTGAGCTGGGTATTGGCACCCTATTATATTATCAGAGGCCGGGTGAAATACGAATACGTCAACTGGTATACCAGGCTACATAAGAATACACCTTAACAGTCGTCCGATTTACCACTGTTACATCTATTTGCCTACCTGGTCTTCTAGAACCGATTTTTCCTTCCGATGATTTTGTCAGAAACTCAGAAACAAAATCTAATCATGAAAATGCAGCACGGTCGGTAGCTCAGTCAGTAATTCAACTTTTAAAGGTCTTCAATTGAACGGGAGTAGATATAAACTGCAGTTGAAATGATCTTGTGAAGCTTTATGGGAAAAACAAAAAGCACGAACAAATATTTATGTACAGTCTAATTCAAAATTCACAGAAGCACGTTCGTTATCTATTTTGTATTAATGTCATTTAAGTGTATATACTTTGTTCAGTATTCTGTCTAAGTACTAAATGTTTTAAGGGGGAATTGCCAAAAACAGGGGTTTGTGGCGTCCAGTGAATCTGACTGTACAGGGTGTTAAAGTACACCTATGGGCATCGAATTCACGCTAAAATAGTGGATTTTGAGCATTCCCATTTTTGCAATTGGGCAGAATCTGATTTTTTCAAGAAAACGTACCTTTCTGGGATTAGTAGTAAAATTTTCATAACTCAGTCATTCAGTCAATTAACATTGTGAAAGGATGAAAATTTCACAGAATTTTGATCAAACCATATTGAAATGGCTAAAAAATTTTCATGATGATTAGTGGATTATTCATTGCACGGTAATTGTTCAAAGTTGCTTACCCCAAAAATGTAACTCTTCAAGTCAAATTTGTTTGGAAATTTCCAATGGCCACCGAGAAAATTCTGGGAAATCGAGACTTCTCAAGGTGCTAAAAAATGGTTTCAGAAAGTTTTTGGTGCTATGGAAAGTCAGTTTCCGCGAAAAGATCAACAAAACTCGGCCAGTTGAAAAGAAACATACCATATTTTGTCACTCTTGGACAATTATTGTTCTCTAGCGCATACATCTTCCATTTTAGACTAGTTTTGACCTCGGCAAAAGTATTTTTTGGTTAAAATTAGCTGAAGAGGTCTCTTTCAAAACAATATAAAGATTAAAAATTTTTTTACTCAAAAGAAAATGTTTTGCAAGGGTCCCCCCTTGTGTTTAAAATCGAGAATTTTTAAGAAAAACTCATTAGTCACAAAGATTGTTATGACACACTTTCTAAGACTATTTTAAAGCTTAGAATTCAAATATGACCATGAAAATTTTTCAAAATTTTCAGAAAAAGCAAAGCAAAGAAAAATATACATAAATCCCTCAAAGTGTTGTTGCGGTAAACTTACAAAAGTGTTCGATTTACAGCCCAAAACCAATACAGCCGGGTCAGATAAAGTATGTTTGTGAAAAT
>JH153738.1:11181-31035 GCA_000226015.1 Mnemiopsis leidyi | reverse complement strand
TCAAACGACATTGAGCGCTGAGCTCCAAAGATACAGTCAGAATAGACGATTCTGGATCAATTACAGGTTCATCGTCCCTATGTTGTGGGATGTGATTCTGGCCTGTCTTGTATCGTGTTATCAGACATGAGTTGAATTCAGACTTGCTTCCTTCAGGGACAGCAGTTTTGGCAGCATTCAGAATTTTTGTCAGAGTTTCAGGCATTTCTCTAGCTTCATGAGTGTGGCCGGTGTATCGATATGTGTACTCGCCAAAGTACATCACATCACGTGATCCAGAATCTTTGCCAAGGGATTGAAAATGTTCTTCATTTGCCTTGATAAACTTCAGGACCTCATCCCTGTCATCATCAGAAATCACATTAGGTTGATAATTGACATAGGGAGTGCAAGGACTGATAACCTTGGTTGATATATTTGGAGATTGAGTGTTAGGGGCAACTGCTTTCTCAGAAGGAGCTTTACTGTGATTTGATATAGCAGTCTCTATCCCAGAGACCTGTCCTTTCAGTTCAGTGACACTCTCTTCTATTTTGGCAATCAATTCAGGTGATAGTTGGGCGACCTGTCTAACAGCCTCCTCAAGGTCTGGGGACAGTTTCACTTTGACTTCATTCTCTTTAGACACTTTGACAAGCTCAGATAATTGTTCTCTTAGAGCAGTCACTTCTGCACTGATGCTTTGACAGCATTCCTTCTGCGAGTTACTCTCAAGAAGCAGATTTATCTGCTGTTTCATGGCAGAGAATTCGGCATGTAATGAAGCTGGTTGTTGACTTAGAATTGGGCAGGAATAGCATTTAGGGCACTGCCAAGTTTCAAGTTTCTTTATCATTGGTTGAGTAAGGCCACTAAGGTTACAACACCGATTATGCCAATGCCGCTTGCATTTGGCACAAATGACTTTGGTGGACTGGGGATCACTCTTTCCACATGGGCATTTATCAGTAGATTTAGATGTGGTTTTGTTTGGAGTGGATGAGGCACCAAAAGACTTTTCTGTTCTTCCAGTACATGAAGGATCAGGGGTGGTGGTAACATTCAGAATGGAGCTTGTATCTTTCTCTGAGTAAAGACTGTCTGTCTCATCAGGTTGTGGTGAATACTCAGTTCTATTCGGTCTTAGAACGAGCTTGTTGGTGGGTTTACTAGCTTTTGGAGGCATGAATTTGTAGCTAAGGTATTCCATGGGGTGCACCCGGTGCCGTTAGGAAGCCCACTGTTTCAGACTCAGCCCTGCCTCAAAATAAGAGATCATGGATGGTAGTCTGGTGAAAATTTTTCATGCAAAGATTGTCAAAGATGTTAAGATGTTACATGTAGAGAAAAAATACTTTAAAGTTCAAGTTTTGAAAGACACTGGCATACTTTTAACTGCTTAAAGGGTGGGTGGGTGAGTGGTGGTGGATTAAATGAAAATGAGATGGATGAATGCAGGGGGTAGTGGTTGTGGGGTCTGGATGGTTTGGGTCAGGTCAGGATAAGGGTAGAGAAGGGGAAGGGTAGGGAGAGGGAAGGGCCAGAGGGTGGGGGGAACTGCCAGGGGAGAAAAATAATTACTTCAAATTTGTTATATCAGTATAACGTGTTGTAGCACAATTTAAGAAGAAATAATAAAGTACACACAATTCGGGTTTACTTAAAAAGAAACATAGCAAAATGAATACAATTAAAGATCAGAGTGTGGGTCATACCCAAAAATTTGGGGTTCTGGGATGCATGAAGCATCCCAGTCTTGTCAGCTGGACATATTTTATGTGAGATAGTCCAGCCAACACTACTTACAAAAATTTGAGGAATTGTCGATGAGGAGCAGCCAGTGTCTGTGCTTTGGTAGGGGTCTTTCAGGGAGTTTGGGCAGGTGATTTAGTGGTTTCATGAAGTGGTTGTTTGTGTTCTTGAGATCATGATCTACTCATCTTCAGTTGGGGCTTCATCCTCAACAGCAGGCTCCGTCAGGCACCCAGCACACCCCCGGAACGTTTTCTTTAGCAAGACATTTGGCTGCTCACCATCGACATCCTCAAATTATTTGTATAATAGTAGTGTTGAAATAGTTTAAAACTCAACTTACTTGTAGCATTCAAAAGTTTTAAAAGTTTTTGGCTCAAAGTTGAGCCAAAAATTAGTATAACTATTTGATTGAACCGTCGAAATTATTAACATCCATTGTTTTTCATAGCTAAAATTTCAAGGGTGGTTTAAAGCCTTACAAACCAAAGACCATGACCAATACCTATCAACGCTGTCAGTATCAATATCATCACACCAGTTGCAACATAATTGATCCAGTTTCACGGCCAATATTAACACTGTAGTTGCCGTGGAATTCTATCAGCAGTCTTTAAGGCAGAATTTATGTTTACAGTCAACTGCTGCTCAAATCCAACTGCTTCTAGCACTAGCAGAGAGTAGATCAAAGAAGCTTCTTTAGAATTGAAGAGATGGATATCTAGCATCCCCTGAGACCTAACTAAGCATACGCAATTCTTGATATCTCTACTATGTTTCTTAATTCAACTTCTTGCATTAAACCACAACAGTTTACAGTTGCTTGTGCTATGTTATATAATATTAGACAATTAGTTTAAAATAATCTTTATATTTCTATTATCATATTCTATAAAAGAATCTGCAATTGTAAATTTTCTCTATGCAGTTCTAAGATAAATCGTATTAAAAGGAATTTCATAAATGAGAGAGTAATGTTGTTTTGGAATAAACTACCAATTGAGGTGAAGAATGCACCGAATTTGAATTCTTTTAAAGCTAATTTAGAGAGGTTTAAGAGTAAAACTAAAGCGTTTGGTATATATGGCAGTGGAAACTTTTGGGAACTTTCTGATGAAGTTTTAAATCGAATTGAAAGTGGAGATTATTTGGAGAACAAGTTAAAACACAACAGCTTTCTTCAAGATAACCCATTTGTGGCTAAGAAGAAATTCATTAATATTATTAGTTTTTAATGCTTCTTTTTATTAAATTTGTTAATTAATTTTAAGGTTTTTTGAAATTTTTAGGAGATTATGTGTGATGATGCTGGCATCATTATTTATTATTTATTATTTATATTATAGATTATTAAGATCATAACCAGGCCGGGCGTTTAGTCATTAGTGCCTGCTCTTGGCTCTCTCGTAGGTCCCCTCTGGTCATTACATTTAAGACAACATTGTACAGTAGCACGCACCCTCCTGTCATTTTATTCTCCCGTCATTTTATCCTCTATTCGCTTCGAATGAGGGTCGGACAAAGTCAGACAAAGACAACAAAGACTGAGGTACAAATACCCAGATAATGACGATCGCAATCTCAACGGGCGATGCGCGTCTAGAATTTCTTCGCCAGGCCAGAAATGCGTGACAGCACCAGGCCAGAAATGTGTGACAGCGCGTGATGGCTGCGACAGTAGGTTATCAACCTACAATCGCAATCATGATCAGTGAAAATCAATTGATCATGCTATGATTGCATAAGGAGTTGATGCAGCAAGAATGCTTTTGTACGGAAAAAGTCAGACAAGAATGCTTGACTTTAAAATAAAATCCATATGTCACGTTAATTAACCTGGCGATGCCTGGCCAGAGCTACATTATACATTATATATCTAGGTTAGGTTATCTTAGGTATCGACGATCGATCAGAGGTTGCATCAAATTTTTCGTACGGGTTGTCCATGTCGATGAGTTACCCAACTCGCAGCTTGCTGTTCTCCTGCAGGCCTTTTGTTAGAATTCGTTAGACGGATATCATCTTTTTAACGACGCGTAGTGCCTAGCCTTCGGCCTGCTTTCTGATACGGAGGTCATATAATATATATTGTATATACTGCATTGCCGCGATTGCTCTAACCAGGGCCCTTTATTTGTTATAATAGAAACTTCAGTGGAGGGTCAGAAATAATACACTTTGATCTTGAGACATAAACTGTAATCAAATAAATAATATACAATAAATAAGGAAATACTAAATACAAACTCACGTAAAAGAATAACACACTACTACACTAGAAACTACTAACTACTACCAAGGACTACTACTACTGAACTAAAGTGAACACGAACTAACTGAACTAACTAAAAGGATGAAACTTTACTCTGACTCTAAACTCAATGTGAATGTGTGTGTGATTCAATTATAAATAAATACTAACTGTACAAAATATAAAACATGACATAAATGGGTAATACTAAATCGTAATACTAAATTACAATGTATAAAAACTTCGTCATGCTTGACTTTAAACGTTAACTTCAATTTGGTTAAACTTTGACATCATTTTGGTGAAAGTGAAACTCACTCTAATGTAAGTGTCGTAACTGGTAATTCTGTACTCGTGATTCTTCAACCTCCGTACAACTATTTCTGACTCAAACCTTTCTCTTGTCCCGTAGACTTGTAAACCCGTTCCCACAACTTTACAACTATAACCCGAACCAAAATCTCCAACAGCAAATTCCAAATGAAAACTCCAACAGAAAATTCCAACTGAACCTGAACACACAACAACTACAGTAACAATAAACACAAGTAAACAAATCTAAGAAACAAAGACTACTCCTAACTAAATACATAAACTTCCTAACTAACTAATACTCTCAAACACATCGATCGGATTCCTAAATTACCAAAGTCATCAAATAATAAATTTCGCCTAAATTACTTACCACTAGGACTCAACGGGCGTGATGGCCGCGACAGTAGGTTATCAACCTACAACACTAGGACCTGCCTTTGCTATCCCCTGTGGTTCTTCACTAGCTTGGCTCTGCCTTCTGCCTCCTCCGGGCTAGACTCTGCCTTCTGCTTTACTTTTCTTCTGCTATATTCTGTCATCGGTCTTACACTGGACTAGGCTCTATCTTTTGCAGTGCAGTACTTTTCTTTTTTCTCCGATCTCCTAGCGCAGTCAGTTCTTCAAGTCATTGCTACAAGGTGAATATAAACCTTAATTTAGTCGTAGTGATATCAAGGTTAATATACAATATACAATCATTATTCATTTTAACTCAGATATCAACTTATCACTTTACAATTACAATACGATCTGATAAGGTCGTACATTATTTGCGCGCGTCTGCACGCGCGGCGTAAGCACCTGGTTAGGTGAATTGCAGCGTCATTGCGAAAATTTTGCTGGTCAATTGGTCGGTACGCATGTGAATAAGACTAAGAGCAAATTTTTGGCTGACCCCAGGCCCACATTTTTAACACCGCGCGGGCTGCTAGCAGAACGGTAAACGGATATTATATCCAATATCGCCAATTTGTTCATAGTTTCAAAAGAGATCTAGATGTCATACCATGTTTATAATTAATTTTGCTAGACGTTGCCTTACCGCGATGCGCGCGGTCACGCTTGTCTGACTTTGTTCGACCCTCATCCGAAGCGGAATTGAAAATAAAATGACGGGATCGGGAGACTAAATTTACGAAAGGGTGCGCGCTGCTGTGCAAGGCCACTCTGCACTCATAAGCAATAAAACAATAATAATATATGTTTAGTAGTGTTTTAGTTTTGATCTTATCCTTTTTCTGCAAATTTTACTTCACTTAAGCTCGAAAGGTCGATTGTTTAATGGGTTGGCGGGTTGCTTTGAAAGGATGATCGACTTTGAGTTTTAAATATATATCAACGGGCGATGCGCGTCTAGAATTTCTTCGAAGGCCAGAAATGCGTGAGAGCGCGTGATGGCCGCGACAGTAGGTTATCAACCTCAAAATATATACGTTTATTTTCTTCAACGGGTCGATGCGCGTCTAGAATTTCTTCGAAATTCATGTCGCCAGGCCAGAAATGCGTGAGAGCGCGTGATGGCCGCGACAGTAGGTTATCAACCTACAAAATATATACGTTTATTTTTCTGTGAAATTATTTGGCTTTTTTTAAACATTTGAGCTCCTGTGCTTAGGACATTCACCAGTCTCTGGACACTTTTTGATAAAGCAAGTATAATTTTCGGAAAAACAGTTTCAGTTTTGACATAAAATAAAAAATAAATAATGAATAATGATGCCAGCATCATCACACATTAAAAATTTCAAAAATATTTAATAAAGTTATTTAAAAAAGCATTAACAACTATTAAATATTAACGAATTTTTTAAGCAACAAATGGGTTATCTTGAAGAAAGATGTTATTATGCCTTAACTTGTTCTCCAAATAATTTCCACTTTCAATTCGTCTTAAAATTTTATCAGGAAGTTCCCAAAAGTTTACACTAGGAAAAGTAGAATTTTAGGAAAAGTAGAACTTTTATTTGCAGCATTCATCGAACAAATCATAATATTTCATTTTGCAGATACACAAGTAGTGCGATTAAAGATTGATTGCCTGTTGCTAAACCAGTATAGCCCCCATCCCCATTACCATATATACCCAACGCTTCACTTAATTTCTTCTTAAACAACTTCAAATTAGCTTTAGAAGGATTCGAAGTCGATGCATTCTTCACCTCAATTGGTAGTTTATTCCAAAACAACATTAAACTTTTATTTATAAAATTCCTTTTAATTGTTAATACGATTGAACTTGGAGTTGTATGGCAGCGCGCACCCTCCTGTCAATGAGGGTTGGACAAAGTCAGACTAACTTGGAGCTTTTACTCTTTCCAGGCTTACAAATCAAATTGACTCCAGATCCATTAAAATTTAAAACTCCAGCTAGCTGGGATAAACCTTGGCCAGCTTCCCAAACTTCAATCAGATCCCCCTCGAACACCTCTCAGCAAGAGTAGTCAGCATTGCCTTGAAGAGATGATATCCGTATAACATTCCGTCGCCAGGAGAGCAGCAAGCTGCAAGCCGTGCGCGAGTCGGGTAACACCTCGTCAAGCATTGCCACATTCTTTGCCACAATTTTTTAGCTGGCAAAGTGAGACTGGGTCTCAGCAGTGTGTTCGAGGATTCGGCTTATCTACTTGACAGAGACTTGGAACTAATTCGTTTTCGTTTTAGAGATTGAAATTAACAAGACTTGAGTTAAGGCAATGGATTAAGAATTAATCGGATTTTGTTACCAGCGGGTGGTGGCACATGATGCTCACGTAATCTTGCACTACAGGCACCTGGGTAATGTGCTTGTTGGGCAGGTGCCCTCCCATCAGATCGACACCAGAAACTGATTCTCTGATCCTTTATTTTCCTATCAACTTGAAACTAGGCTAGGTACTGTATCGTAGAGATGCAAGTAATTCTTTTACTTTAGTTAATTTGTTTGGTCTCGGCACACCTGGAGGCAGAATCCTAAATGACCCTCTGCCACTGATGGGCGGTTATTTGTTTGTTTTTTGGAATGTTTCAGTGTTGAATTTATTCAGATTCATCTAAGTTATGTCATATTTATAAAGCATAGATGCATAATCTATATCTAATCATGACGGCAATCAGCTGCGTAAGGATGCCCCGGCTACACTGGTGGCGCGGTCATAAGGGGGCACTAAATTGTCATAGAAATATGGGACAATTTTGCAGGATCAACTGCAAGACTAGAAAAATCGTGTTTTTGGTTTGATAACTTCACTATTTATTTAGATTTTTTGACCATCTTTTCACAAGTTGCTACCAGTAAGCCCTTATACCAGGGGTGCCACTTAGGAATGCATTTTCATCGCCGAGGGGCGCCATACTAGCTAGACATACAACATAACGCCACTGACGGCAATGATCCATAATGGCCTTTTATATAAACTCGCATTACTTTAATTTGTAAAATAACTTTTGTTACCCAAGCGTAAAATATTTTGAAATAATTATGACTCAATAGATTTATACCCACACTGCACATTGTGTTTGCACATCTGCTTTAATAACAGGGGTTCAACGCAAGGTTAAAAAAGCCGGGCATTTTGAGTGCTTACAAGATACAGCTTTATGGGTGTGTAATCATGACAGGTTTTAGGGACTGGATATTTTGCCACAGTTTGGAAGGAAAATCTACGGGTTGGGGTGGGCTTGAAATCCTATCCAAATTGCAAGGGCAACTAATTCTTTTGACGAGATTATATCCGTCAGGTAACACCCCGGCAACTAATTCTCACACTTTAGAGGTTACTGGGTCGTTTTGGTGAGCTCCTAGTTTGGTGATCATGTGTGCGAGTAAAGTTGTATCTTGTAACCACTCAAAATGTGCAGCTTTTTAAACCCCCGTTAATCAAGCCAATGTGCACTCAGTATATTCTACTGAGTGTGGTAAATGAGATAATTATTATTTGATCTATTTAGTGCACAGTAAATTAATTGTGTCTTAAAAGGTCATGATTGAGTGTTAATGAACGACTTTTATGCCAGATGTCCCTGTCTGAGAAGAGTTTTACGGTTGGGGATGTGATTAAGAGCGACGAAAAGTTTGACTACATTGTGTCCCAGATTGGACCAAAGCTACTATACAAGGTTCAGTATGAGAATCTAGAGGAAAATTTTGCTGAACTTGTGCCTGCTGACAAAGTTAGAGATTTGGATGACAATGTTTTTAAGCAAAAGGGCAACTCTACCAATTTTGCCAGTGTGGGGGACAAAATAAAAGTTGAATTGTTTGGGGAATGGAAAATTGCCACTATTTTGTGTATTCAGTTTGGGGAATATGAGATTACATGCTACAAAAAGGGGACTAAAAAGGCATATTTTTCTGAATGGATTAAACTGAGAAAAGAAAAAGATTTGGCTGTGCCACAATCCCCTGCTGAAACGAAAGAAATGACTCCTTTAGGGCAGGAGTCTGGGATGATAAAATTCAGATCTGGTGCCTCATATAAAGACCTACTTAGGAGAGCTGACTCGATTATGTGCTCTGACAATTGGGAAGAAATACTTGCCAAGCTCAACAGTTTTTACATTAAGCCACAGTGGGATGAAGAGCCAATAAAGGACGACTTTCATATTTTTCTTCTCACATGTAGTTTTGACAAAGTATTTATTGAACGGCTAATATTTCTCCTTGAGTCCAAAGGATTGCGGGTAACTAGGAAGGAGGAAGAACTGCACAAGTCTCGTGTTTTACTTCTGCTTTATACAGACAACTCCTCCTATGACCCCACATTAATTAGGTTGCTGACACGTGGTGCAGAGCTTGCTAACAGTGGAGATCTGTGCATCAAAGTTCTTGTACATCCAACCTGCTCCTCCTTCAGACAGAGTAGAATCCCAGACAATATGGCCTATTCTCTTGCAGACAGCAAATGGTACACTTGGATTGGAGTAGACTCACCCCATGTCAGTTTTCTAGAGATGGCGGATCATATCAAGAGCTACACTGAACGCAGCAAAACAGATCTGACAAAACTCAATTCAGTGGCAGGAACATGGCACTGCAAAGTAGTCGTCAGCGGAGATTACTGCTCAAACTTTTATGATAGCAGATGTATGACTCTACACTTGAATACTGATGAGCAAGGCAAGATTAGTGGTCGAACCCCATCAGGCATTCGCCTTGAGGGGGAGTTGAGAGACAGAATTCTGGACATAACTGGAGCATATTGTGGGCCCTGGATCCAGGAGAATGAGGGTTGGAAGGATGAGAATTTCGAGATTGTTTTAAGAATAAAGGGTGTGTTGGATTACAAGGGGAGTAGATTTGAAGGACAGATTTGTGAGGTTGCCAAAAGCCGTGACATGATGTCGGAGTGTGTTGGTACACTATCTGCCACCCAGGAGAATGAGGGCGTATCAGGGCTCTATGAAGTTACTGATGCTCTCTCAGAGTTGAAAGGAGATAAACGCTATATCTCAATAGTCCAGCAGCGAGGAGGTGATTTGCTTGCTGATTTAACAGGTCACCATGGAGTCATGTATCCCGGAGTTATAGATGCCGCAACACGTAGGTTTTGGGTTTATGTGCAGAACACCCCTAACACATGCACCACTTATGAGGGAGTCTTTAGTCCTGGAAATAGAGCTACTGATGCAACTGGGTGCTTCTTTCAGTGTCATAACGGTGTGACAAGCATACCGAAGACAAAATTTTATGCTAAACGCATACTGACAAGTGAGGTTGAGCAGAATGGGCAGCTAGACAAAGACCTGTTTCTGCAACTCGTAGCAGATGCTGAGGAGAGGACATTAAGCACTTCCGTGATCAACTCCTTCACGTATGTGCCACCTCAGGAAGGAGACTTCCCTGTTTTAGTTGTGTGTGCTGACCAGGACCAACAGCTTGTAGCTCAACTTCGAAACAACCTCTTGAAAGCTGGTGTCGGCCCAATTTCCTGTTGCCCTGACCATCTGGACAGAGCCAGAACTGTTTGTTTCATTTTGACCACAAATGTGCGTGACAATGCCCCATTGATAAATACTGTTAAAAGAATATCGACTAAAGAAGTGCCTTTTTTTATAATTGCTAATGATGCCCGACGTAATATATTTAATGAGAAGTACTGGAAAGATATCGATTTGAAGGAAAGTTTACTAAGCTGTCTAGCGAGGTTAAAACAGACTGGAAGAATGACTTTAGATCCTAACACACTCCTCTTTAAGACGCTGGTCCGTGAAGTGAAGAGTAACTACAAGCCACCTGTCTATTTTCTCTCCGGACTGTGGTCAGTCAGGTTGTTTGGGAAACAACACGACAGAAGAGGGTACACCGAGGCAGCTGCTGATGCCAGGAAGGGCAGGTCTAACACGGCAACCTTCCCAACACTAATCTACATCTTGACGGACGGAGTGACTGGTAAAGTGGTTGGCATCAATGACTTTGTATCCTCAAAACCCTTCAAAGGTTCCGTCAACAATGAAGAAGGCACGTTTTCTTTTGACAATGAAGATTCGAAGTATGAGTTAGTGATAGAGAAGGACGGACAGACGATGCAAGGAACATATACAAGCAGAAAGTTCAAAGTCACAAAAGAAGTGACTCTCACTTTAGAGATGGATGACATCAGTGGTATTTACACGACTCGAGACAAGACTCAGCTGCTAGGCATCGTCAAGACGGGACAACATTCCGTCGATGTTTACTACAGAAACTACATTCTTCCGGGCGTGTTTTACGGTAACAGGTTTTACTGCACCATCCCTCGGTGTGTCAGCAGGAAGCCAGTTCTGAGCACGGTAGTTGGGGTTGTGCAGAAGTCTTTGTCTGGGAGCAGTCTCGTCTGTTTCGAGTATGTGTCACTTGCTGGTGCTTTTTCCCTCAGTTACACTTACGACTTTCTTCAAACCAGGTTCCAAAAACTAGATGCGGCTGACAAAGTAAATGTGGTCTGTGAGCCATATGTCCTGGACTTCATGGATAAGTACATGACAGCTTTCAACCAAGTGGATTATGAGACTTACAAGGAACTCCACGCAGAGGCTGCAATAGAAAACAGCGAAGTTTTTGCTGCCTACTGTAAAGATACACAGGAAGTTCTTGGCAAAATAGAGCGGTACAGTTTTGTGGGCCGTAGGAAGATGACCGAGACAAATCTGTCCCACCTCTCCATCTCCCGCTACGAGTTTGACATGCACTACACCACTCGAACCAGACGGGAGTTCTTTATCCTGGACGAAAACTGCTTGTTACGCGGCTCCATGAGTCTCGAGGAGGAAGCGTTACAATTCCACTCTTCTATCTATGATGTGATGATTACTTATAGAAGCACTGATAGTGGGTGGGCAGATTTGTTACAGATGTACTTAGAAAGTAACGAGGTAATGTGTAAAGCGTCACGTGAGACGATGAATATTTCGTATCCTCCTTTCTTTCCAGACAGTAACTGTGTATTACACTTGCACTCAAGTGCTTTCTGAGCTGTACTGTGAGTCTACGTGTATATTGTAAGTGCATGTACCAGCGATATAGCATACCACCTGAGATTTGCTTGCTGCACCCTGATTAAAGTTTAAGATTAAAGTATTTCATATTTTGTATTTATCACATTTTATATTCACATTTTATATACACATTTTGTGCCTTGTTTTGAGGTACGTATATATCTGATTCAATGTATAATTTCTGTTCTGTAACGTTTGAACCTTTGTCAGGTACTCTGTTGGCGAGATCAGAGAATGGAGATTGGAGCTAACTGGAGCGCAGACATAACTTCTGCCATCAGACTTGCCAAATGCGAGCTTTGTCTTCTGTCAGAGGAATACTTGAAATCAGAGATGTGCACTAAAGAGATAAGTCTTGCCTTCGAGTCAGGAAAGTTGATCATTCCGCTAGTCTTGCCACGGACTGACCAGACGAAAGCAAGGCCTCTGGTGAAATGCGCATACAAACCTTCCTACCCCCCTCACCAAATTAGTCACGAAACTATTCAGTCGACGTGGATAGACTTTCGTCCTGCCTCCTCCGAAAGGGACCCCTCTGATTTGGCAGAGTTCGAGGAGCTTTACCGGGAGCCCTTGAAAATACTTCTAGATCGGTTACACCTTTCAAAAACCAGGTCTAACATTTGTGACATAAACGGAACCTGGGTTGTGCAGGTGACAGAGGGGCAGGGGGCGACTACGAGGTGGAAAGTGGGCCTGGAATATCTTGGCAGGATGCCAGGAGGCGTCCTTCTGAATCAATCTGGGAAACCAGTAGCTACACTCAGTCCTCAGTCTATCATCTCTGGAACGAGACTCTTACTCTTTTTCGTGGAAAACAAGTCGTCTAATCTGCTGATGGGGATCAAAGCTATGATGTCAGGAGACAACAGGTTAGGGGTCACTGTTTCCTAATGGGTCGTTCATAAAGTAATCTAAATTTCGGCTGTTTTCAACCCCTCCCCTTTCCACTCCTGCGTAATCTTGACTCAACTCCAGCCCCCCCCCCCACCCATACTGACACCGACAAATGTTTCTTTGGGTGGGCTGAAAAGGTCAATTTTCTTGCTGCAAACCCATCCGTTGCAATTACCTAAACTCACTGCAGTCCTAATCCTCTATCTTGTGCAAAAACAGAATCTTTTTCAGGTCCTTTTCTGGAATATTGCTCGGTGCAGAGCAACGATCAGTAATCTGCGCACAAAAAGTTGAAGACAAATTTTCTAACATCGAACGTGGAGGTTTGGAATTCGTTTTTGCCTTTATAAAATTTTAAGTAAAAAAATAGAAATAGTTTAAAACCAAATATTGTGGTTAGTGAATTTTATAGGCGTCTACTCTCTAGGGTCCTGATCACAGCAGTTTGTATTTAAAATTCTGGACGTATTTTGTTGACAATGTATCCACGGATTGCCCCTCAGTCGTACATATTCATTCTTGTGTTGATTGAAACCGCCCAAAGTGCTAATGGAATATAACTTAATTGTGAAAACAGATTTTATAAGTTATCTTAAAATTTGTATTGAAAGATATAAAATTGCAGGTTTAGTGTACAGTACAGAGATGGTTACTCCTAACTACAAACTGTTTCCCGATATCTCACAGTCTGAGCTAGATCGGTTATTTGAAGCGTTCTGTAAGATCGACACTACTCAGGACTACAGACTCTCTCCTGAAGAAATAGTTCAGTGTCTCAAGATTATTGGCAGACCTATGTCTAAACGTCTTGTTTCTGAACAAATACGCATGTTTGATGTGAAACAATCTGGTGCACTGGAATTTGATGAGTTTGTCAGTTTTTTGAATAAGCAATCAGGACCGGGATCGATAACACGCGCACATGCTAGTAAAGTGTGTTCTGTCATGTGAGCTGTGAAGTGTGCTGTTTTGTGGAATGTGATAATTTGATGAATTTTTATATATTTTTTAATTTTTTAGATTTGCTATTTAGATTTTTTAGATTTATTTTCAGATTTATTTTTTAGAATTATGTTTTTTCTCATGCCTAGATGCTCCAAATTTCTCAATTTTGTGTGGTGTTCCAAACTATAATCGCAGTGCACCACATTACCAAGACAACACCAGACAATGAAATAACTTCTGTTCTGCGAACACCAAACAAAATTTTAGATAATGACGTGTTCGTGAAAGATTTAAGTATGTATTTTTAAGTATTTTAGTATATAATTTTTCAGAAACAGTAAAGATCGTTTATGTTTTCTTCAATTAACATTTTTGTATATAAAGTATAAGCCCGCCAAGATTAATAGATGATTATTGCAGTTAATCGATTATTGCAGTTTAGATTAAAGATTAAATGATAATTTCAAATAGATGAAATAGATACACCGCAAGTACTTGACACTGTTAAAATAATGTTAGCTACAGTGATATGGTCACACTAACACCTTATTTTGGACGAAAATTGTTTTTTCTTTTGTTGATAAAATACTTTTGAGGTGTCCAACTTGAAAACAATTCGGTGTCTTCGATTCTTATTAAATCCCGGGGAGTTTTATTCCGCAACAAAAGCGTGTTCCTCCTTGGGATTTAGCACCATTATGTTGTATAGATATGAACGGTGATGGGCTGATCCTTGGCTCTATGTAAGGGTGTCACCAGCAGCGGTTGTCGAATTTTACCCCACTTGGGGCTGAAGGCGTGGCAGTGGTTCAGTGAATACTATGCTGCTGGGGTTGAAAGATAAAGTAAGTTGAGGCTGTAGGCGTGGCAGTGGTTCAGTGAATACTAGGCTGCTGGGGTTAAAAGATTAAGTAAGTTGAGGCTGTAGGTGTGTCAGTGGTTCAGTGAATACTAGGCTGCTGGGGTTAAAAGATTAAGTAAGGTGCTACATGCTGCTAGCTGGCACACATATTGCCGGACCAAGCCGTTTAGTTGTCAACTAGACTAGTTCCACAAAGACGGTTTGGCTGGCAGTGACCACAATCCTATCCTGAAACCTGCCGGGCCGCCGGGGTACATAGCACTCAGTTAAGCCCCACAGTGCATCAATTCTGGGCCTGATTGAGCAATTTTAACCATGAACGAGAAAAATTTATTCAAATTGGTCGTATCACGTGACAGAGATAAGCAAATAAGAAGTTGGAGTTTTTAACATGACTGTTAAAATTGTGTAGCTAGTAGCTTTCTTTGCTTGCTTACATACCTGGACCCATCAAGGTAACAGTAGGGCGGATTTTTCCGAAAAAAGTCTACTCTAGGTCATCAAACAAAGGTTATTGAATAAAGTAAAGGTATCCTCTTGACTTTGGGCAAGAACATGGCTCAAATTTGCAAGATCAGTTACTAAGCTATTTGTGGGAATTGTGTTCATTACAGATCATATAGGTTTTTTGACTACAGTACAGTTCGCACCTAACCGCTCAGTGCACACCATTGGGAGTCGATCTTGCTCGTTACATGGACCTGAAATAGGCTTACTCCATTCAAACCGGGAACCCAAACTCACGGTTTTAACAACGTGAATGTATTGCGCGAATGTCTCATCATCAATTTGGTAGCGCGTTGTTATGGTAACTAGGATATATTCTTGTTTACGTCACGAGGTCGAAGGTGAGTCGCTCTAGCCGAAGAGAAGACCTACACGTTGGCTGGGGACCTCAGTCTCTGTAAAGAGAGCCACGCAGCGCCTACACGACGTCGGCGGTTCTATAAGTGTTGAGGATACGGCCGTTCTCAGTTCTGCTGCCAACCACTAAGATCTTGGATCAATACCACCAGCTGAAGATATATTGAATCAGAAGGGACAAATATTAGTATTTACGTACGAAAGATCAATTACGCCTCCACCCTCCTGATCCTCAGGTAGCTTAGATGTCTAGATAACCAGGTTAGATTTTAAATTAGTATCAAGAGGAATTGGCATGGTGGGATACAGTATTGAGTATACTGTATACGGGAAAACCGCGACCGAATTTTACTGTGAACAACATAGGACGTTCAACAGGAGTCATTGCGCACCGACAGGACCCATTTCGATTTCGCGATTAAGGCACACTTTTTATGACTGAACTGGTTATTTAAAATTGACGTTTCTATTCCTTCAGCCCTTCTTAGATTCTAAAATTCGCCTATTTCCTGTATTTCACCATGTCAATTCTTCTTCTCTCGGTCTATAGCAACCATAACTCATAAGTAACACTTCAAATCACTTCAATCAATGTCCCAGAATGGCTCCAAAATCCAAGACCCAAGGACAAGTCACTTCTGCAATCTGCATTCAATATTTGGGTTCTAGACAAGTTCACAAATGAGGGTCGCCAAACTAGGCAGAAACACTTGTTTATCACAATTTAAACGTATTCGAGACATTTTATAAGTGAGGTCTGTCCCTTTTGGTCCATTATGTAATTTGGTAATTGATAACAGAGCCTCATCCACAGTCCCAATTTGTATTTATCTACTGTATTCTGTACTATGCACAGGGGCCATCACTGAGCGCAGCAGGCTTGGCCGGCAGGTTATACATTATATTTGATGATAAATAACATACTATATAATGTTATTCAGTATTCATAAAATCGTCTAGATGTTGCACACAAAGCTAACGTTAACATTTTAACCATGTAAAATATTTGCGCGCGTTCCGCTTAGCCGGAGGAGAGTTCCTACCTCAGCTAGGGGAGACACAGCATTTCATACTGTTCATTATCACCAAGCGCGTTCCAAAACTTTACGTGGTAAGCGGAAACAATTTTGAATGTGTAGGATCGGTTTTACTGTCAAAAGAAACCTTGCAAATTTAAGCGATGCTATTTCTAAAGCCCGAATTTGTTCCCTGTATTCTAAAAATGAAAAATTGGCAAGTCGCAATTTCCAAGCCATACCGCCATCCAGATTCAAAACGTAGTGCATTCTTTAGCATTGTTTAGGACTTTATGGATTTTCATTAATAGGATTCTGATAAAGAGAAACATCCAAAATAATCGTTTAATACATTCTAATATTGAGAAAAGATTTGATTTTCTGAAATACTTGACTCCCAACTTGGAATTGAAAGATGAACGATTGAAAGTCAGTACATTAGATTAAAGTGTAAGTTTAGAGATTTCACAAACAAGGATGTGATCAGCAGAGAAAACATTAAAACATTCCGGTTACGCGAACCGAAACTACCAGACCGGGAGAAACATGCACGTTTTAGTCTTGCATCGGAAATTTCAGTAATCAAACAAGGTGTATCGAAATGTATAATGTTAAAAGTCTTGTTTTATAAGTTTCGTGTGGGTCTCATCTTCAGCTAAACCTCCTGCCATTCAGCTGCGAATTCTGAAAAATATTTTTTCTGGGTGATTTAAACCGTAACATTTTGACTGCTTGAAAACCCCGCGGGGCACCACTACGGGCTTCTAAATCGTTTTATCAAAATATGATTTTTCATGTATCAAATGAATGTAGAACAGAAAAACCAATATCAAAGATAATGTATTCATAAAATTAGGATAAGGAGCATTAATTGGCCACACATTCTTAAAATCGTTAAGTAAGTATTGCACAGTATGTCAAAGTTTGACAGTTATAATTATGCTATTAAATAAAGTGCTACTTCTAAAAAAGTTAATGCAAGAATCAGTCAGTATGTAAACGTGTAAATACCTGGTTGGGAAAGGGATCGATAGAGATTTGGTGAAGTTTGCTGGCACGTGACTTTTGTTTTTCTGAAATGAAGCATAAATTTAGACTTGTTAACAAATATGAGCTTATAACACGTCCTTTTAAAGGCTATATTCGAATAGAACAGAAGCAAACAACAGGTAAGTATATGGGTACAAGACGGTAGATAAAACATCAATAAGTATGTCGCAAGTTCCTGTTTATATAATTATATTATATAAATAGTTACAATGTTGAAGTAATGTACGCTGAATCGATATGATTCCATTAATTCTTCAACATCTGAAAGTCCATATTCAATATTAGAGGAGAGAGTGGCAGCAACAGTTACAGTAACCTTCTTAGTTCTTACCTTCGTATTTAGAAAGGTGAGGTAAGGTAAACTGCGACCTACTTTCTTCTTTTTTGAACATTTTCTTATTGCCGTACAGTCCCTTCAGTGCCGGCTTCACTCCCCTTCCTCCAAACTCGTAACTAGAAGTAACGCTATTATGTTGTGATAAATGTGTTTAACATATGATATGTTAATGCAATGATGTGCTACAAAACCCTTAGCACGTGACAAAAACTCTGTGCACGTGCCACAAACCCTGAGCACATGCCACGCATTTTCAGAACGTGAACTTATGCCAGGAAAATAATTTAAGACAATTATGTATGTCGACAAAGTTGAGTACAGTGCTGTGTGTCACCATTATATGGTTTATGGTTAAGAGTGGATAGTTCGGCCTAATCAGAATGGATCTAGGATCAGTATCACTATCCCTTAACATTTGGAATTTGGCGAGCATTCTGTCTGTTCAACATTCTAACATTGATGCATCCTTCTGAGTTCGGACACTTCTTTGAGTATTTGACTGTTACTTACTTGGTTGGTGGTACTGGCTCCTGTTTGGACTCTGGTGAAGCGACAGGCAATTCTTCTCCAGATACAACACTTGTTTTACTTTTGGGAGCGGGCGGGAGGGTAAGCTCCTCCTCTCCCCCTCTTGTGACCTGAATTATTTTTTGGTTTAGTTACCATCTTGACACGTTAATGTTTTCTTTATGTTTAGCAGATTTCTTGAAGTGTGTGAGTCCCAAAATAGTGAGAATAACAGAAAATAACTTATCAAAACTTGTCTGATAAAACTAGACGGCACACTCACCTGATAAATATTCTCACAATTTTCAGACCGTTTCAAAGCAGGAATTCCGGCGGGCGGCTCGTAAGATTTAGACTGTTTTACCAACACAGACTTCGAGGTTGGGGGGTTGTTCTTGGTATCTTCTTGTGACTTTCTTTTTTCTCGCAGGGCAGCAGGGTCCTAGAAATTGTAGCAAATTTTACGATGAAATAGATAATGTAGCAGCCAGGGAGAAACACACTTGAAGTAAAATTGTGGGTGCTATCCAAACTTTGTATCTGAAAAGTCGGAAAAGTCGTGGTAGGGGGGCAGAGTAGGGGGGGCAAGTATAACTACTTTGGAGTGTTTTGCAACCTTCATCGGTATTATCGAACATTATGTCGTATAAGTGGCCGTTTCTAGCGTTCTATTCAACAGTTGTAGATCAGTACCTACTTCTCTGTGTTTAATACAAATATGGTTGTAGTTACTATGGTTATAGTCACACCCAGGATAATATGTATATATTTGTCTCTAAACGCCCCCCGCACGGTTGATGGGTGTGTCTTTGACGCAAGCTCAAAGGTATAAGACAAGTAGCTAGGAACGTTTTCTACGTTCGAAAATGTGACTTTATTCATATTTACATGTTTAAAGCAGAACTGTAAAAAGCTTAGTTTTCGTCTAAAACTGCAAACCGGTTTTGTACGAAAAAGTTACAGTTTTCTTGTACACCTTACTACCCTAGGTATTACAAGCGGTAAATGATATAGTGTGTAACAAAATATGTACTGTAAAATAACACGTTGTTTTCAACCACAACAACGTTTTGTGTTAAACAAAGGAGTTACAACTCAGTCTCCTGGTAGGGCACGGTGAATAATGTGATTTACGCCACTCACTACGCCACACTAATGGCGTTATCATATTACCCCACACTTATTAGTTTTGTAACTACGCAGGTATGTCGAGCTCCACTTTCTACGTGATAATCGTCAGATGCAGTAACGCTGCCCACGTACACAATGGCTCAATATAAAAACTTATTAGAAGAAGCAGATAATAGAGTCTCGCTACTCAAGCAGATTTTCCTCTACATCCGCCACATTTGAAGCAGATAGCATCTCTGAGCGTGTACAAGGTGGAATGCCGGCAAGAAATGTTTAAATAGAAGTACATGCTTGTCACACGGCCATCTTAAAACATGCAGTGTACATCGTACTTCACTCATCGGTATAGTTCAGTAAAGTGTAGTGTACATCGTACTTCACTCATCGGTAAAGTTCAGTAAAGTGTACATCGTACTTCACTCATCGGTATAGTTCAGTAAAGTGTAGTGTACATCGTACTTCACTCATCGGTATAGTTCAGTAAAGTGTAGTGTAC